>CAUYPK010105748.1:0-32500 GCA_963574355.1 Loris lydekkerianus
TACAATGTGCTGGTTTCATATACAATCTGAAATATTCTCATCAAACTGTTCAACATAGCCTTCATGGCATTTTCTTAGTTATTGTATGTAGACATTTATATTCTGCCTTTAGTAAGTTTTGCCTATACTCATTCTTCTATTCTGTATTCCTTCTTCTGCCCTCCCCATGGACTCTGACACATAAGAATGTATCTTCCAGCTGATAGTTCTTTGGAGATGCTCTCCAGTGGCTGGGTGAGGGCTTGCTTTCCAACTCTTGGGGTTGAAACCAGGGAAACTGTGTGAATGCAGAAAACTTCCACTAGAGGGTACCAAGGCTGCACTGGGATCTCAGATTGCAGGAAGGCCTGCACAAACTCAACAATCCCAGAATTTTAAAATATTTACATTAAGATATTCAGAAATTTTTTTTTTCTTTTTTTGAGACAGAGTCTCGACCTGTTGCCCTGAGTAGAGTGCTGTGGCGTCACAGCTCACAGCAATCTCAAATTCTTGGGCTTAAGTGATTCTCTTCCCTCAGCCTCCCAAATAGCTGGGGTACAGGCACCCACCACAATGCGCACCTATTTTTTTTGTTGCAGTTGTCATTTGTTGTTTTAGCTGGCCTGGGCTGGGTTTGAACCCACCAGCCTTGGTGTATGTGGCCAGTGCCCTACCCACTGAGCTTTGGGCGCCACTTCAGAGATCTTCATTCACTGCTCATTACCTGGTCTGCTTCTTACTGGTCCTTGGAAGGCTTAAGAAATCTCTTAAGAAAAAAATAAAGAAAGAATGAAAAAACAAACAAAAAAGAAATCTCTTAAGGCATCATATCAAATACGGTTGGTGTAATGAAATCTGTGGGGGCTTTGGCAACAGATACAGACCTTGCTCCACTATTTCCAAACTATATAGGCAACTAACTTAATTCCTTTGTGTCTCAGTGTACCCAACTCTGAAATGGGGATGATAAAACTTACTTCATGGAGCTGTTGTGAGCACTAAGTGAAATAATATTGTGTATGGAAACATGTGACTGGTGGATTATAGGTGCCTAAAACTGTTTTTGCACCAAAGGAGAGTTCTAAGTCCTGCCACAAACTGGAAATAGAGGTTCTGAGAGAGATTTGCAGGTGCTGAGTACCTCCAGACAAGAAACAGTCTCACTCTGTCACCCTGGGTAGAGTGCTGTGGCATCATCATAGATTATAGCAACCTCAATTTCTTTGGCGATCCTCTTGCCTCAGCCTCTCCAATAGATGGAACTGCAGACACCTGCCAGGACACCTGGCTAGTTTTTCTATTTTTAGTAGAGACGGTATCTCACTCTTGCTCAGGCTGGTCTTGAACTCCTGAGCTCAAGCAACCCACCAGCTTCAGCCTCCCAGAGTGCTAGGATTATAGGTGTGAGCCACCGTGCCCAGCCTACAATTTTCCTCTTAAGTCTTACAGGTTTCCAAGCCAGAGCCGGGAGTACTCCTTACCCTTCTCCTTCAATCCTATTCTGTCTCCATCAGCCCAGCCATATCATTCTTCTGCTTTTTTTTTTTTTTTTTTTGCAATTTTGGCTGGGGCTGGGTTTGAACCTGCCACCTCCAGCATATGGGGCCAGCGCCCTACCCCTTTGAGCCACAGGCACCGCCCTGCCCTTTTTTTTTTTTTTTTTTTTTTTAATCATGATTTCCATGAAGATGAGTGTAGTTTTTGCTTTCTGTTCACCTCTCACACAAAAAGTCTCTTGTGTGATATTTGGCCCTGTGTTTTCTGAAGTGCCACATCTCCACCTAGCTCTGTCCTGCCCTTTTCCTGTCATCTCCCCAACAGTCACTCCTGGAGTGGAATGTGCTGTCTGCTTCTGAGCCTAAGCAGAAGTTCAAGAAAGGGGGAGGGACAGAGTGTCCAGGGATTGCGTGTCAGCAGACACGTTACAACTGCTGCAGGGCAAAGAAGGGTGAAACCGCAAGCCAGAGGCTTCAGGGCAGGCAGCCGTGAGGCCCGCCCCTGCCCCTCAGCTCCTCTCTCGTCTCTGTCTCACCCAGAGGTTTCCTGGCCAGAGTGGGAGAGGTTGGTATCGAGTCCTTGAGCTCTGACTCATTCTCTGACCTAGTTGGGTGTTACCCAGTTATCTCCCAAATATCTCTACAGGGGCCTCATTTAGCAATACACAGTGTCATCCTAGACAGAAGATGCAAGAGGAAAGCAGACTATGTATTTCATTCCCATCTGAGGGTCCCAACAACAACCAAAGAGTTTACAGTCTTCATGGTTTTATATGCCACCAGGAAGTTACATTGGTTATAGAATGAGCAAAATCATCTTATATCTCTACACTAAGAGGTCAGTTATTTTCCAGATTTCTTTATAGAAACAATTGTGCTTAACTTGGTCAAGAAAGAATAAAATTATTGTTACATTTTACTTGGACTGAGGAAGGGGCTGTGGGGAAGGTGGGGGAGGGACTGGAACACTGAGCCAGGAAGTGACTGGTCATTATCACACAGTGAATCAGGGGCCTATCTAGGGACATAACTCAGGTTTCTAACCCCACCCCAAATTCCATTCATTCCCTTAGCTTAGTTACTAATGGGCTACAGTAATATTCTGGGCTTTCTTGACTTTACAAAAGTTCATATAATTGCCAAATTTCTGAGGGTTCCATAGGAAGTCAATTGTATTATGTTTCTGGGCATTATATGTGTCCCTTTCACTATTTGTCCTGTGGAAAATGTGAGAGATGTTTGTTGCCTCCTAGACAGGTTGTCAAAAACACTTTAGAGTTCTCTAAGATCCAGAGAAGGCCAAACATAGTGGCTTAGTCCTATAATCCCAGTGCTCTGGGAGGCTGAGGTGGGAAAATCACTTGAGGCTAAGAGTTTGAAGCCAGCTTGGGCAACACAGTAAGACCCCATTTTTACAAAAAATTTCTGTTTAAATTAGTTAGGTATGGGCCGGGCACAGTGGCTCGCACCTGTAATCCTAGCACTTGGGAGGCCGAGGTGGGTGGATTGCCTGAGCTCACAGGTTCCAGACCCAGCCTGAGCCAGAGTGAGACCCCCATCTCTAAAATAGCTGGTGTTGTGGTGGGCGCCTGTAATCCCAGCTACTTGGGAGGCTGAGGCAAGAGAATCGCTTGAGTCCAAGAGTTTGAGATTTCTGTATGCTATGATGCCACAGAACTCTACTTAGGGTGACAAACTGAGATTCTGTCTCAAAAAATAAATAAATATTAGTTGGGTATGGTGGTTCACCTGTAGTCCCAGCTACTTGGAAGGCTCAGTCTAGAAGATCTCTTGAACCCAAGAGTTTGAAATTCCAGAGAGTTATGATCACGTTACTGCATTCCAGCCTGGGTGATAGAGAAAGACTGTTTCTACAAAAAACATCTAAAACAAAAAACCTGGCTGGGCATGGTGGCTAATGCCTATAATCCTAGCACTCTGGGAGGCTGAGGTGGATGGATTGCCCTGGTTTAGTTGCTCACAGGTTCACAGACCATCCTGAGCAGAGTGAGCCCTGTGTCTAAAAATAGCTGGCATTGTGGCAGGCGTCTGTAGTCCCAGCTAATTGGGAGGCTGGGAAAAGAGAATTGCTTGACCCTAAGAGTTAGAGGTTGCTGTGAGCTATGACACCATAGCACTCTACCAAGGATGACAAAGTGAGACCTATGAGTCTGTCTCAATAAATAAATAAATAAATAAATAAATAAATAAATAAATAAAACAGAAAACCAATGTAATATGTGATCCCAAAGTTAGATCTCGGGTGGTGCCTGTGGCTCAAAGGAGTAGGGCACTGGCCCCATATGCCGGAGGTGGTGGGTTCAAACCCAGCCCCGGCCAAAAAACAAACAAAAAAAAACCAAACTAAAGTTAGATCTCAGAGACAGGAGATTCCATTTTTTTTTTTTTTTTTTTTTTTGCAGTTTTTGGCTGAGGCTGGGTTTGAACCTGCCACCTCCAGCATATGGGGCCGGTGCCCTACTCCTTGAGCCACAGGCGCCACCCGAGATTCCATTTTTAAATCATTTGTTGGTGTTCAAGATCCTAAGATATCCTAATATCCACTGTACCAGTGGATACTGAAAATTCTTTTCTTTTCTTTTTTTTTTGGAGACAGAATCTTATTTTGTTGCCCTCGGTAGAGTACTGTGGCATTATAGCACACAGCAACCTCAAATTCTTGGGCTCAAGTGATTTTCTTGCCTCAGCCTCCCGAGTAGCTGGGACCACAGGCACCTGCCACAACACCTAGCTATTTTTATTTTTTTCTATTATTATTTTTTCGTTGTTGTTGCAGGTTAGCTAGGGCTGGGTTCGAACTTACCAACCTTGGTATATGGGGCCAGCGCCCTACTCACTGAGCCATAGGCACCGCCCACCAGCTATTTTTAGAGGCAGAGTCTCACTCTGGCTCAGGCTGGTCTTGAACCTGTGAGCTCAGGCAATCCACCTGCCTTGGCCTCGCCTCCCAGAGTGCTAGGTGTGAGCCATTGCACCTGGCTTGAAAATTATTTTCTTACCTTCTCTTTATTTGAAGTTTCAGTCTTTCCTTAACTAGGGTCATTCTTCCTAAAGACATTAGATGGCTTCCAAGAAAGCAGATTTTAGTTTTATCCCTTGGCAGCAAGAACGGAGTCATTGTACATAGGCCAGAACATTCTTTCTGCCAGACCTCCCCATCTGGAAGAAAAGAAAAAGTTTCAGAGTTTCCATAAGGGCTGTCTAAATGGGAGGAAGGAAGAGGAAGTCATAGAGAGGGCAAAAGAAAGCTACAGGGGTAGAACCCCAAGCTCCATAGTGTGAAAGGAGATCAGATTCAGCAGGCCTAAAAACCTGGCCTAGCACTGCCACAGTTCTCCCTTCCATGAATCCTTAGCTAGGATTTCTTTTGTTCCTTATTCCTCAATTTTTCACATGTACTTATCTATCTTGCTTGTCCCACCTCAGAATTTTCCTGTTATTCTTCGTTCTTTATGTACTTCCCTTCTAATTTTCTTTTTTTTTTTTAATTTTCAAGTCATTTTATTAATCTAACCGTATGAAAAACCCTTCTAATTTTTCAAAACAATTTTTTTAGAGATGGGGTCTCACTATGTTGCCAAGGCTGATCTCAAACTCCTAGTTACAAGCAATTTTCTCATCTCAGCCTCCCAAGTAGCTGGGACTATAGGCATGCACCACCACGCCAAGCTTGGAACATTACCTTTGGATTAATCAGTTAATATTGAATTCCAAATTTATATGTAACAATTATTTTTGATGTTATAGATATATAAAATCAAAATATGTGGCTCAGTGCCCATAGCACAGTGGTTACTGCACTAGGCACATATACCGAGGGTGGTGGGTTCCACCCTGGCCTGGGCCAGCTAAACCAAAATGACAACTATAACAACAACAAAAAAAATAGCCAGGTGTTGTAGTCCCAGCTACTTGGGAGGCTAAGGGAAGAGAATCGCTTAAAAAAAAAAATCAAATATGTAGCCTTTTTAATTTATTCTTTTTTTTTGAGACAGAGTCTCACTTTGTTGCCCTTGGTAGAGTGCTGTGGCATCACAGCTCACAGCAACCTCCAGCTCTTGGGCTTAGGCAATTCTCTTGCCTTAGGTTCCCGAGTAGCTGAGACTACAGGTGCCCGCCACAACACCTGGCTGTTTTTTTGTTGCAGTTTGGCTGGGACGGGGTTTGAATCCACCACCCTTGGTATATGGGGCCTGCACCCTACTCACTAAGCCACAGGTGCTGCCAGGCAGATATTGTTCTAATCATATGAATAGAAAGATGAGAGAGGGCTCAAAGGAGTAGGGCGCCAGCCCCATATACCAGAGGTGGCGGGTTCAAACCTGACCCTGGCCAAAAAAAAAAACTGCAAAAAAAAAAAAAGATGAGAGAGACATCTTTCTGGTCCACAAGCAGCTGCATTTGATAGGAAAGAGAAAAGTACGCAAGAAAATTGCTAAAGAACAATATAGAGCCATTACAGAAGCCAGCACAAGGTCATAGGTGGTACAAAGGAGAGCATGACAGACTATTTGGGGAAGTCAGATGGGGACCACACTTGAGATGAGTCTGGAGAGAGGAGTAGAAATCTGCAGTGTTTCATACATAGGGAGATATAAATTCTAGGCAAGGGGATTGACATGCACAAAGACAAACCAGGGTAAAAGAATAAGGGATGGCCAGGTCCCCTGAGTGTTCTGGTTTATGGTCTGTCCTAACCAGATGGCTAGGTTGCAGATGCAGGCTGAATTATGGAGACTTTCCCACTGAATGCAGAAAATTATTTATTTTTTTTTGAGACAGGGTCTCACTATGTTGCCCTCGGTAGAGTGCTGTAGCATTACAACTCACAGCAACTCCAACTCCTGGGCTTAGGCGATTCTCTTGCCTCAGCCTCTCAAGTTGCTGGGACTACAGGCACCCAACACGATGCCCGGCTTTTTCTTTTGTTGCAGTTTGGCCAGGTCCAGGTTCAAACCTGCCACCCTCGGTATATGGGGCCAGTGCCCTACCCACTGGGCCACAGGTGCCAGATTTTTGTTGTTGTTGTTGAAACAGAGTCTCACTTTCTTGCCCCCAGTAGAGTATTGTGGAGTCATAGCTAACAGCAACCTTAAACTCTTGGGCAAGAGACCCTCTTGCCTTAACCTTCCAAGTAGCTGGGACTATAGGCACCTACCACAACTCCCTGCTATTATTTTTTTAGAGACAGGGTCTCAATCTTGCTCAGGCTGGTCTTGAACTTATGAGCTCAAGTGATCCACCACCTTGCCCTCTCAGAGTGCTGGGATTACAGATTCAATTGATTTTTTTTTTTTTTTTTTTTTTTTCCACACAGAGCCTCAAGTTGTCGCCCCTGGGTAGAGTACCATGGCTCACAGCTCACAGCAACCTCCAACTCCTGTGCTTAAGCGATTCTCTTGCCTCAGCCTCCGAAATAGCTGGGACTACAGGCACCTGTCACAGTGCCTGGCTATTTATTTATTTATTTTTTGGTTGTAGTTGTCATTGTTGTTTTGGCAGGCCCTGACTGGATTCAAACCCGCCAGCTCTGATGTATGTGGCTGGTGCCTTAGGCACTTGAGCTACAGGTGCTGAGCCAGATGCAATTGATTTTTTTTTTAGAGACAGAGTCTCACTTTGTCGACCTCGGTAGAGTGCTGCGGTGGTGTCACAGCTCACAGCAACTGCTAGCTCTTGGGTTTAGGCAATTCTCTTGCCTCAGCCTCTGGAGTAGCTGGGACTACAGGTGCCCACCACAATGCCTGGCTATTTTTTGTTGCAGTTTGGTTGGGGCCAGGTTCGAACCCACCACCCTTGGTATATGGGGCCAGGGTCTTACTTACTGAGCCACAGGTGCTGCCCGATTTGTTTCTTTCTTTCTTTTTTTTTTTTTCCAAAGGACAGTTGATTTTTTTAAAAGCTAAACGTAGATCTTTATTTTATCCATATTAAATTTCATCTTGTTGTTTTTGGCACTCTGTTCCAATCTGCCAGGGTGATTTGGCCACATTGTAAACATATACCAAAACATCACATTGTACAATTATTGTCTATTGAACATAATGTTTTTTTCTTTGGAACAGAGTCTTTCTTGTTCTGTCACCATGGCCTCAACCGAGCTCACAGCAACTTTGAACTTCTGGGCTCAAGGAGTCCTCCTGCCTCAATCTCTGAAGTAGCTGAAAGAATAGGCACGTGCCACCATACCTACTTAATTTTTCTACATTTAGGAGAGATAATGTCCTGCTTTTCTTAGGCTGGTCTCGAACTCCAGACCTCCTGTCTTGGCCTCCGAGAGTGCTAGGATTACAGGCCTGAGCCACTGTGCTCCGCCTTATAAAATTGTTTTCAATTTTATAAAGATAATTTGAAATCTTACTTATCTCTCCCATTGTATTAATTACTATTCATAGCTATTATCATCATCTAAGTTACGGGCCCCAAACTGTCGCCCTGGGTAGAGTGCTGTGGCATCAACTCACCACAACCTCCAACTCCTAGGCTTAAGCGATTCTCCTGCCTCAGCCTCCCAAGTAGCTGGGACTACAGGCACCTGCCACAACGCCTGGCTATTTTTTGATTGCAGCCATCATTGTTGTTTGGCAGGCCCAGGCTGGATTTGAACCCAGCAGCTCAGGTGTATGTGGCTGGCGCCTTAGCCGTTTGAGCCACAGGTGTCGAGCTGTTATTGAAAAAAAAATTTTTTTTTTTTGAGACAGAGTCTCACTCTATCACCCCGGGTAGAGTGCTATAGTGTCACAGCTCACAGCAATTTCAATGTCTTGGGCTCAAGCAAACCACTTGCCTCAGCCTCCCAAGTAGCTGGGACTACAGGCACCCAATACAATGCTGTGTTTTGGTTTTCTTTTCTTTCTTTTTCTTTTTTTTGGTAGAGATGGGGTCTTGCTCTTAGGCTGGTCTCTAACTCCTGAGCTCGAGCAATCCACCTACCTCAGCCTCTCAGAGTGCTAAAATTATAGGCATGAGCCACTGTGCCAGTCCTTAAATTATTGATTTTTTCTTTTTTGTAGTTTCTGGCCAGGGCTGGAGCCGGCACCCTACTCCTTTGAGCCATAGGCGCTCCCCTAAATTATTGATTTTTTAAAAATGTTTGATAGTGAGTTCCCTCTCTTTGTCAATATTAATCTCTCAATCTCCTTTGAGTTCAGTTGAAAAGCTAGTTTAAAATCCACATAACTGCATTATTTGCTCACAACTCCCAGGTTCATTTTCTTAGCTCTATTTTTCTGCCTCTTTACTACCTTTCTTCGATCTACCCTTGGCACATTAAGCAAACCAGACCCACCCAGGAACAGCACAACAACAAATTTCTGAAGGTGAGCCACAAATACCAGGTACATATAAAGGAACCCTTGAGAACCATCCCCTTTGAGAAAGGCTTTGTGATTCACAATGGTCATTACTCACACCATCCAATGCCAGTGTGATGCCTACGTGGTGTAAAGTGTTCAGACTTCACGTTGGACTTTGGCATCGTTCTTCTCATTGGCTCTTGGTCCTCTGCCTAGGCTAGAACTCCCCTTTTCAGCTTGGCTGTTATTTCATAAGTAACACTCGTGGCTCTGCCTCAATCTTTTTTTTTTTTTTTTGAGACAGAGTTTCACTTTGTCACCCTCAGTAGAGTGCTATGGCGTCACAGTTCACAGCAACCTCAAACTCTTGGACTTAAGTGATTCTCTTGCCTCAGCCTCCCAAGTAGCTGGAACTACAAGTGCTTGCTGCAACGCCCGGCTATGCTTTTTTTTTTTTTTTCCTGCAGTTTTTGGATGAAGCTGGGTTTGAACCGGCCCCATCCAGCATATGGGGCTGGTGACCTACTCCTTTGAGCTACAGGCACCGCCCACACCTGGCTATTTTTAGAGACAGTGTCTCAATCCTGCTCAGGCTGGTCAAACTCTTGAGCTCAGGCAATCCACCTGCTTTGGCCTCCCAGAGTGCTAGGATTATAGGCTTGAGCCACCGCGCCCAGCCTAAATATGCCCGTTCTTTAAAGATACCTTAGGGTGGTGCCTGTGGCTCAAAGTAATGGGGCGCCGGCTCCATATGCCGGAGGTGGCAGGTTCAAACCCAGCCCTGGCCAAAACTGCAAAAAACAACCAAAAATAAATAAATAAAGATACCTTAGGCTCAGTGCCTGTGGCTCAAGTGGCTAAGGCACCAGCTACATACACCTGAGCTGGTGGGTTTGAATCCAGCCCGGGCCCGCCAAACAACAATGACAACTACAACCAAAAAATAGCCGGGCATTGTGGCGGGCGCCTGTAGTCCCAGCTACTTGTGAAGTGGAGGCAAGAGAATCGCTTGAGCTGGAGTTTGAGGTTGCTGTGAGCTGTGATGCCACAGCACTCTACCCAGGGCGACAGCTTGTGGCTCTTTCTCAAAAAAAAAAAAAAAAAAAAAAATACACCTTAATGATTCTGCTACTGGAAATTTGAAATTGCTTCTAATTTTTCCTTTTCCCCCTTCTCACTTCTCACTCTCTCCTCTGATTTCTTCTCTACCCTGAACTCCAAGATCTTCTCATCCATTTTATACAAAGTAATTTTGTATCTCCAGACTGTCCATTACCTTTGCAATATAAACCTCAACAAAGTAAACTTGCTAACATCCAAAATCCATTCTTGACAGTGACAATATTGAAAAATAACATACACATGTATTGGCCCATTTAATCCTTTCAAGTCTATTTAGTGAGTGAAAAACTTAAGGTATAGAGAAGTTAAGCCATTTGTGTAAAGTTACATGGTTAAAAAGTTGTACCAATGCTATTTGAACCGAGAGACCACACTCTTAACCCCTGCAGTCATTTCTCTTAGAGTCTATTTAGGTTCCTGCCAAATTCTAACCTAACTTTCCTAGTAATCCCCATGATATAATTCAGATTCTGGTTTCTATCCTGATCCCTATCTAGTCCACTGCCCGTTCTATTAGCAGCTCTGCCTTATAAAAGAACCTGGATCAGTCTAGAAAAAACAGGTTTCAGGATTGCCTTACCCTAAGGCAGAGGAGAAAGTATGGGTTGGGATCACAGGCCAAGGGAGGATTATCAGTCAAGACCTCTCCCTCTGCAAAGGTGTAGTTTCCGTGTTCTGGTCTCTGGGTGGGTCTTTAGACAGGAGGGGAGCAGTTGGCTTAGTCAGTCTAATTTTCCCGGAACTCAGCACACTGAGAAAAGCAGGCGATGCCTAAGGCCAATTTAGGCAAGTTCTATTCAGCAAACATTTATTGAGTCCCAACAATGGGCCAGACACTGTTGGTTTGGGGTACAACATAAACTAGTCACATGTTATACAAATGAAGATAAGCACCTGGATAGCTGGAGACCTGAGTGTATTGTTTGGGGTGAGGGCTGGCAAGAGAAGAAAGGAAAAAGGGAAAGCAGGAATAGGACCTGTATTATTGGAGGTTTTGGTTTTGAGGAAACAATCCAGATTAGGGGAAGAAATGATTACTCAATAAGGATTGCTGGCAGAAGGGCAGTGCCTCCAAGAAAGGACAGTTTTTTATCTGCAGGTGAGTCAAATACCTTGCCTGTTTATTGGAAATGGTAGAGGAAAGGAAGGTCTAAGGGCAAAGAGCGGTCAGGAAAAGTTCCAAGATCCATAATAGTATGTGTATGGGGGATGGGGAGGGGTTGTGTGAAATGCTAATTCCTGCTTTTTCTTGGCAGCTTTTCTGGAAATTGTGATGACAGCTGGTGTTGGGAAAAGTCATTGAAATTACTTGTGACCACAGCCTTTTCCCTGCCTCTAGGTGGCTGGCTATCACCTGAGCCATTCCAGATGGCAACCAACTATGGATTCATTTTTTTTCTCGTGCTCATTTATAAAAGTGAGGGGATCATTGCTTTTTTTGTTGTTGTTGTGGGGGGACAGCCTTCAATACAAGTGAAAATGTGCTCTCTCTTGTTTGTGTTTTTGTGGTAGGGAGGAAGGAAGAAAGAAGTTCACTTTCTTTTTCTTTTCTTTATTTTTTTTTTCAGTTTTTGGCCGGTCCAGTTTGAACCTGCTACCTCCTGTATATGGGGCCGGTGCCCCACTCCTCTGAGCCATAGGCGCCACCCAGAGAGGTTCACTTTCTAAGAGCAATGAGTAAGCAAGCCACATCCTCTAACCAGAAAGCTTCTTGCAGGATAAAAAGCCATGGATAAGAGATCCAGTCAGCAGAGAGACCCAGTTTCTGGTTTTAGATCTGTTCCAACTTACTGTGAGCTTTAGAAATTCACAACCTATCTGTATGTCCAGTTTCTCATTTATGCTGTAGGAATAATAAATTCTTGTCCCTCAATAATACTGTGAAAAAAAAGGAATAATAAACATCAATATTCTTAGGAAACAGTATTCTGTAGAGATTTATTTCATTTTTTTCAATAATTACTCAGACTGTTTCAAAAAAGTAACAGGGCCCCGGCTGATATGCCATTTTTAAATGGATGCTGAGTGTTGCTAAGGGGCCTCTCTTGAGTAACTTCCTCCTCTTAAGTGGGACAGAAATTCTGGTCATTGACAGAAATGTAGATAGGCCAAAATGGAATTTAGCTGTTCTACAAAGTCTGTTTCTCAATAAATGCCTTGTGAGCATTTGGTTCTGTCCAAAGCTAAATCATTAAAACATAGGCCAGTTCTGGCTGGACAAAGTGGCTCACACCTGAAATCCTGGCACTTTGGGAGGCCTAGGCAGGTGGGTTGCTTGAGCTCAGAAGTTTGAGACCAGCCTGATTAAGAGCAAGACTCTGTCTCTACCAAAAATAGAAAAAAATATCCAGGCATTGTGGCAGGCATCTGTAGTCCCAGCTACTAAGGGAGCTGAGGCAAGAGGATCACCTGAGCCCCAGAATTTCAGGTGGCTATGAGCTATGATGCCATAGCACTCTACGCAGGGTGACAGAGTGAGACTCTGCCTCAAAAAACAAAAACAAAAACAAAACAAAAACCCCACTGATCTCACAACTGCTGACTGCTTAAAAATGAAAAACAATAGATCTTAATATTTAAACAAAACAGGTGATGGAAACTCATCAGCTCTCAAGTGGGCTAATTTATGCATCATCTCTTAGGGAAGAACTAAATGGGAATGGAATTCAAGCTCTAGTCGTCCTTGTCTTGTTCCAACCATTCTTTGGGTTAAATTGCATCAGCCTACAGTTTTCAGAAAGAGATTATAGGAAGACCAAGTGTTGATTAGGAAAGAGTCCCTGTTCTGAGTCAGGGTGACCTGGGTTCTGGCACTGGCTCTGCCACTTACAAGCCACTAGGCACTTAATAAATGTTTAATAAACAAGTGAAGAGATGATGTTTCTAAAGAACCAAATCATTAATGATTATGGAAAAGATTTCCAGCCAGGTGTGGTGGCTCACCCCTGTAATCCCAGCACTCTGTGAGACTGAGGCTGGTGGATTGCCTGAGCAATCCAGTCTGAGCTGGTTTGAGACCAGCCTGAGCAAGAGCAAGACCACATCCCTAAAAAAAAAAAAAATAGCTGGGTGTTGTAGTGGGTGCCTGTAGTCCCAGCTCCTCAGGAGGATGAGTCAAGAGAATCACTGAGGCTTGGCACCTGTAACACAGTGGTTAGGTGCTGGCCACATGCATCGAGGCTGGCAGGTTCGAATCCAGTCCGGGCCAATTACAACCAAAAAATAGCTGGGCATTGTGGTGGGTGCCTGTAGTCCCAGCTAGTTGGGAGGCAGGGGCAAGAGAATCACTTAAGCCCAAGAGTTGGAGGTTGCTGTGAGCTGTGACACCAGGGTACACTACTGAGGACGACAAGTGAGACTCTGTCTCAGAAAGAAAAAAAGAAAAGATGTCCTTCCTCTTGATTCAGGCAAGACTCTGTTGGGGTACTTCTCTTTTCTTTCTTTCTTTTTTTGTTTTTTGAGACAGAGTCTCACTCTCTTGGCCCAGGCTAGTATGCCATGGCATCAGACTGGTCTTGAACTCCTGAGCTCAAGGCATCTTCCCTCCTCTGCCTCCCAGAGGGTTAGGATTATAGGTGTGAGCCACCATGCCTGGCCTGTTGGGATACTTCTTTATTAAAATCCCATGAATAGGGTGGCGCCTGTGACTCAGTGAGTAGGGCACAAGCCCTATAAACCAAAGGTGGCAGGTTTAAACCCGGCCCCTGCCAAACTGCAACAAAAAAGTCAGACGTTGTGACAGGTACCTATAGTCCCAGCTGCTTGAGAGACTGAGGCAAGAGAATCACCTAAGCCCAAGAGCTAGAGTTTGCTGTCAGCTGTGATGCCATGGCACTCTACCGAGGACAACAAAATGAGACTCTGTCTCTAAGGAAAAAAATCCCACGAATAAGGCCAGGTGTGGTGGCTCTCACCAGTAATCCTAGCACTCTAGGAGGAGGTGATTGCTTGAACTCAGGAGTTTGAGACCAGCCTGAACAAGAGCAAGACCCCATCTCTAAAAAACTAGCCAGGCGTTGTGGCAGGCACCTTAAGTCCCAGCCACTAGGGAGGCTGGAGCAAGAGAGTCACTTGAACCCAAGAGTTTGAGGTTGCTATGAGCTATGATGCCATGGCACTGAAAATAAATAAATAAATTCCCATAAACATTCTTCAGTTGTTTTTTTCCCTTCTCTGTTAAAATGAATAAGCTTTGATATTTATAGGAGTGGCAGAATCAGGTCTATAATGTCTGCCTGCATCATTTTCAGGTAAGTAGAAATGCTGAAAGTGTATTAATATAGTAACAATGGTAGGAGAAAGAAGTCAAAACCATCACTGGTCTCCCAATTTGGTATATCAGCCCTTGGCTGCTACCTGACATAATCTTGCCAACATTACTCTCAAAGTAATTTCTCTTATAAAATATGGCACAATCACCACCATATTCTGAACATGGATATTTAATCTTGAAAATATTATTTAAAGTATTTGAGGGTGGCGCCTGTGGCTCAGTGAGTAGGGCGCCTGCCCCATATACCGAGGGTGGCAGGTTCAAACTCAGCCCCGGCGAACTGCAACCAAAAAAATAGCCGGGCGTTGTGGCAGGTGCCTGTAGTCCCAGCTGCTCGGGAGGCTGAGGCAGGAGAATTGCGGAAGCTCAAGAGCTGGAGGTTGCTGTGGGTCCTGTGACTTCATGGCACTCCACCGAGGGTGGTAAAGTGAGACTCTGTCTCTACAAAAAAAAATAAATAAATAAAGTATTTGAAATATTTGAAGAGGCAGTTGATTTTTATGGAGCCAGTTGACATTAACCTATGCTGTTTTCTGCCAAGGTGAATACCCTAGGGTATAGGAAAATCAGAAGCGAGTCAGAGAATCCTTTTAGAAGTTTCATAGCCTAAAAAATTAAACATTACAGAATGTCAGTTAATTCTCTATAAAAATATTTTTACAAACATACAAAGCTATTTTAAAATTCTCTTTTATAAAATCAGACAATTCCAAAGTCATTGGCTGCCAGCGCGGTGCCTGTGGCTCAGTGGGTAGGGCACCGGCCCCATATACTGAGGGCGGAGGATTCAAACCCTGCCCTGGCCAAACTGCAACAAAAAATAGCCAGGCGTTCTGGTAGGCGCCTGCAGTCCCAGCTACTCCAGAGGCTGAGGCAAGAGAATCGCTTAAGCCCAGGAGTTGGAGGTTGATGTGAGCTGTGATGCCTCGGCACTCTACCGAAGGCGATAAAGTGAAACTCTGTCTCTTAAAAAAAAAGTCATTGGCTGCCATGTTCAAAATCTGAAAGCCGGGTACTAGTAGGATTGCCATATTTAGCAAATAAAAATACAGAATGCTTCCTGATGATGAAGAGCTCCTAAGAAATAAAGAGAAAAGGAGTGGTGCCTGTGGCTCAGGGGTAGGGCTCTGGCCCCATATGCCAGAGGTGGTGGGTTCAAACCCAGCCCTGGCCAAAACTGCAAAAAAAAAAAAAAAAAAAAAAAAAGAAATAAAGAGAAAAAATATATAGGATGCTCAATTGAATGTGAATTTCAGATAAAAAAAGAATAGTTTTTAGTATTTATTATCCTAACTATTGAATATTTTTAGTGTATTTCATGTCCTATGAAATATTCGAGACATATTTGTACTAAAAAAGCTATTTGTTTTATGCAAAATTTGATTTGAACTTGACATCCTGTATTTTATCTGGCAACTCTAGTACTGGGAGAATCACTTGGTTTAACCCTTCACTATTCTGCAGACTCAGGGATCCCAACCTGGCTGATGAGAAAGTGCCTTTAGGATTTACTACACAGAATTTTAAAATTAGCAATGGTCATAGTAAAAGGAAAATTGAACCTTTCTTCTGGTCTGTGGATTTCTATTTTGTCTCTTTCACACTGTGGAAAGCATAGAAATATATTTCCAATTATTCAGAGTGGTAAATGTATTAATTGAAGAGTATACTTTATTTGGATCTCTAAAGTTAGGATTAAGATTTGTGTGTGTAGGGGCTAAGAACCTAGGATTAACCATGAGGATTTATGAACCTAGAGAACCTGTTTCTCTTGGTAGGTTTCCTGTTCCAAGTAAAGAATGAACAGACTTGATGTTGTAAAGCATTTGAAGACTTCAAAAATGCTGAATGGAATTTTTTTTCTAATGAAGTTATCTCCCTCCTCCACACCTCTCACTAAAGGATCACCTCATTGTTTGGGTTAATAGTACTTGTCAGGGTATGTCAGATCTTTGTGGTGGTAACCCTGGCTAATGGAAGCTGAAGTCCTAGTGCACCAGAGGCGGTTTAAAAACAGCAATATAGCTCTGAGTCTGATTAAAGTATTCATGGAGAGGGAGCATTCTTTCCACCATCAGCTGATGTTCTCCAGCATGGCATTCTGTTACATTCATTTGAGCTGCCTGGTTATTCTAGCAATCAGATCTTTCTGTCTCCCTCTCGTTACCTGGCCTTGACACCAGCTATCATATGCCCTTTTTGCCTTGACTCCCAGGCACACAATTCTTCTTTCATTTTCTCTAAACTCTAAAGCCAAAATATTGGGATTTCTAAGACAGTTATGATGACAGGGGAGGATATTCACAATCAGAACTATCCTGTAAAATCTAGGGCAAGTATGGTCCCCTAATATTTCAACACTTGTTCCCTGACAGTTACCTAGACAGCAAGTTATATCTGGAAAGGAGATAGGGCCAGGAGTAGAAATTCTTCTCATCATGATTTTAGTCATTCCTTTTTAGTTAACCTTGGGCAAATTACTGCATCTATCTCTGTACTATGTCAGTTTTTGAACCCTTTCTATTTGAAGCCCCCTATAACAATTATAAAGAACAAAGCAGGCTGGGCACCCATAGCACAATGGTTATGGCATCAGCCATGTACACTGGCGGGTTCAAATCCAGCCTGGGCCAGCTAGACAACAATGACAACTGCCACAAAAAATAGCCAAGTTTTGTGGCACCTATAGTCCCATCTACTTGGGAGGTTGAGGCAAGAGAAATCACTTAAGCCCAAGAGATTGAGATTGCTGTGAACTGTGATGCCATGGCACTCTACGGAGGCGACATAATGAGACTCTGTCTCAAAAATAAATAAATAAATAAATAAATAAATAACAAAGCAATGGAACTCATTTCCAACTTACTATGGCTATCCTTAAAATGCAAGTTATGAATCCTAGGGTTAGAAACTTCATCCTTTCATTCTGAAGGGGGAGAAAAGTTATGGAAAACAAAGCCTTAAAGATTTTACCACTTTAATTCTTTGTTTAGGAGAAGAATGAAATGTGGCTACTTTCAGAACTGCAACTTGTAAAATTAAAGTCTGAACTCAAACTAGATAGAACTTTTTGGAGTTCTAATTTCTGGAAAAAATAAAAGGGGATGGGGCTTATAAACTAAAGAAAGTGATTTAGCCGGCCATAGTGGCTCACGCCTATAATCCTAGCACTCAGGGAGGCCAAGGTGGGTGGATTGTTCGAGACCAGCCTGAGAAAAAGTGAGACCCTCCCATCTCTACTAAAAAATGGAAAAACTGAGGCAAGAGGATTGCTTGAAGCCGGGTGTTGTGGCAGGCACCTGTAGTCCCAGCTACTCGGGAGGCTGAGGCAAGAGAATCACTTAAGCCCAGGAGCTGGAGGTTGCTGTGAGCTGTGTGATGCCGCGGCACTCTACCAAAGGGTGACAAAGGGAGACTCTGTCTCTAAAAAAAAAAAAAAAAAAAAAAAAAGGATTGCTTGAGCCCGAATTGGAGGTTGCTGTGAGCCATGACACCACAGCACTCTACCCAGGGTGACAGACAGCTTGAGACTCTGTCTTGAAAAAAAGAAAGTGATTTACCTTGTCAACAGTAATAATTGCACTTTTTATTTTTTATTATTATTATTATTTATTATTTTTCTTTTTTTGTAGAGACAAAGTCTCACTTTATTGTCCTCTGTAGAGTGCTGTGGTATCACACAGCTCACAGCAACCTCCAACTCCAACTCCTGGGCCTAGGCGATTCTCTTGCCTCAGCCTCTGGAGTAGCTGAGACTACAGGCGCCCACCATAACGCCTGGCTATTTTTTGTTGCAATTTGGCTGGGTTTGAACTCACTACCCTCAGTATATGGGGCCAGCGCCCTACCCACTGAGCCACAGGTGCCGCCCAATTGCACTTTTTTTGTTTAAGAAGTTTTTTTTTTGTAGAGACAGAGTCTTACTTTATCACCCTCAGTAGAGTGCCGTGGCGTCACAGCTCACAGCAGCCTCCAGCTCTTGGGTTTAGGCGATTCTTTTGCCTCAGCCTCCCAAGTAGCTGGGACTATAGGTACCCACCACAATGCCTTTTTTTTTTATAAGGTTTTATTTGTTTTATTTTGTTGTTGGTGTTGCAGTTTTTGGCCAGGGCTGGGTTCAAACCCGCCACCTCCGGCATATGGGCCTGGCACCTTACTCCTTGAGCCACAGGTGTTGCTCCAATCACACTTTTTATAAAATAGTGACCACTTTTTCTCTCCTCCACGTCCTCCTTTCCTTTGATCCTGTCACCCTCCCCTGCATCTACTGATATCCTCTTATGGTGAGATAAAGCATTAATAAACCACTTTAACAGAAGTACATAGGACTAAACAAAGATGACATATTTTGGCATGTCTTGGCACTACATCAGGATAGGACATGGCAAAGGGTTTCCTGATCCATGGCTGCTATAACTGTGACCTCCATTTCATAGCTAATGTAGGTTTGGGACAAGAAAAACATAAACCTCTCTTAAATAGTTAAATTGTGCCTTTTTGCCTACAGAGTTTTCTCTCTCTCTCTCTTTTTTTTTTTTGGACCTGCCCTAATTCCTGATGTCAAGTCCCTAGGGCATTTGTGCTGTGCCTCATTCTTGGTGAACGTATATTTTACACAGTGTGATCGCACTTTGAACTAAAATAGACCATATCCAGAGACCTGCTGGTGCAGGCTTCCCAGGACTAAAGAATATGAACAGTTTGAATTGCTTTTTCTCTCTCTGCTTTCTTCTTGCATCAATTCACCAATGTTACTATCTAGATTTTATTTGGAAAAAAAGGGGAGGGGTACCAGATTCCAAAGGTTACCCTCCATGCCAAGATTGTTTTCCTAGAAAACGCGTAATATCTGAAAGAAAAAGGGTCTCAGATGCTTATCTGATAGTCTCTCTTTGGCTCTAGCATTATCTGTTTGGTGGGGACATGATGACTTTTGGTTCAGTCCTGTGAATAAGTAGGTCACAAGCCAACTTTTAGCTCCACCTACGCGTTTTAAGTGTTTATTAATCTTGACTCCTATGCAAACTCTCTAGGGAAGCTGGCAGCAGATGATTCTTATCCTTAGTTATTTATGTAGCTAAGACTCCAAGGCAAATTGCACTCATAAAATCACACCCCATTGAGATGTGATTCTACTAGATTGGCAGGCCTTAATGTCTAATCTCTTCACCCCACCCTCTAACTTGGGTTGAGCTTATTCACTTTGCTCAGCATAATATCACATATTGAGTAAGAACTAATTCTGGTGTCAGTGTCAGTTCTTCTTGTCAGGGATTTAAGCAGCAAATAGAAATAGAGCCAAGGGTGGAGAAACTGAGGCCTTCTGAATGGTTGTTGCCAAGCTGCTGAGATGTCTAATCCCCTTGGCTACTCTACTGGTCTGGTTCAACCTGAGCCCATGCTAAGTTTTTTGGATTTGAAGTCAAGCCAAACATTATTGTAAACTTAATTCTAGCATGCTAGCTCCAGAACACTGTAACCTTTAAAAGCTTGGGATTCTAGGAGAAATGTTGTAGTAGCATTCCAGAGACCCACACATCAGACATAAACATGAGCATTCTTGCCTGCAGCAGAGGGTGTTGGCTTTTTCCTCTTGTATGAGTTGGCTCCCTAATTCATATTCTGTAAAGCCCTGCTGGCTAAGCCAACCCTTTATATGAGGGACAGCCAAACAGGCTCTTCTCAATTTGAAGATCAACAAAAGGCCTGGGTTTAATCATGAGGCTTCTAGTCACCTGGGATTGGTAACTAAACCTGCAGAAGTAGTTGTGAAAACGAAAGCAGAAATACCACACACACACACACACACACGCGGGCTAGAAAGGAAGTAAGACAGGTGGAAACGTATGACTTTTTCAACTTCCTGATGGAAAGATACCAAGAGAAATAAAACTCTTTCTGACCAGATAGGACCTTTCTTTGGCCACAGTTGGATATAAATAATGTCATATTGCCACCCTCAAATAAATTTATTTTTATGTCTATCTGTATTTACCTCATTATCTATATCTCACATAATATTATATGATATGTAGTTGTCCATTAGTGTAGTATACATTTTAAAGCGTATGAAATTAATCTATTAATTTCTCATGAAGAACACAGGATAGGTAGGCAACATTCCATCTACTCACATTTCCAACTGTCATCCCAACAGCCATTTTAACTTACAGAAAAGAGTAAATGCTGGGATCTCATGGCATCAGCTTCCTATGGATTGCTTTCCAACTTTTTGTGTTCCTGGCTCTTGGAACCCCTTCATCCTATTCTGCAGGTGAGACTCACATTAGTGGAATTAGAGTTATAATTTCCATGCTTGAAATTGACACTTAAAGCCATAATTTATAACTGAGGGAGTCTAAATGGTAACTGTAATGCTTTGATTTGATCTAACATGGTGGATTTTGTAATGGTCTCTTAAACTTTCCACATCTTTCTTTTCCCCTTTCAATATTCCATGGCCAGGATTTCTTTCCTTTCTGACTGAATATTGTAACTCCGTAACCCAACTTCTTTATATTCTGTTGGCTTTAAAAGATCTCTTTCAATGACTTACATTTTCTTTGTATCCTTTACCACTCCTGCTATGAAGATCATTCTGTTATTAAGAAAATGATAGAAAAAAAAAAGGGTGGCACCTGTGCCTCAAGGAGTAGGGTGCCAGCTCCATATACCAGAGGTGGTGGGTTCAAACTCGGCCCTAGCCAAAAAGTGCAAAAAAAAAAAAAAAAAAAGAAAAGAAAAAGAAAATGATAGGGCTTGGTGCCTGTAGCTCAGCAGTTAGGGTGCTAGTCACATACACTGGAGCTGGCGGGTTTGAATCCAGCCCGGGCCTGCCGTACAGCAGTGACAACTACAACCAAAAAATACCCAGGCAGGCGCCTGTGGTCCCAGCTGCTTAGGAGGCTGAGACAGGAGATTCTCTTAAGCCCAGGAGTTTGAAGTTGCTGTGAACTATGATGCTTTGGCTCTCTACCTCTGGCGACATAGTGAGACTCTGTCTCAAAAACAAAAACAAAAGCAAAAAAACGGGCAGCGCCTGTGGCTCAAAGGAGTAGAGCACTGGTCCCATATGCTGGAGGTGGCGGGTTCAAACCCAGCCCTGGCCAAAAACTGCAATAAATAAATAAATAAATAAAATGGAGATTAAAAAAAAAAAAAAAAAAAAAAAAGCAAAAAAACAAAACATGGCTCAGGGCCTGGAGTTCATGTGGCTAAGGCGCCAGCCACATATACCAGAGCTGGCAGGTTCAAATCCAGCCTGGACCTACCAAACAACAATGACAACTGCAACCCAAAAATAGCCAGGCGTTGTGGTGGACACCTATAGTCCCAGCTACCTGGGAGGCAGAGGCAAAAGAATTGCTTAAGCCTAGGAGTTGGAAGTTGCTGTGAGGTGTGATGCCATAGCACTCTATCCAGGGTGACAGCTTGAGGCTCTGTCTTTAAAAAAAAAAAAAAAAAAGATAGGGTTTTATTTTTTTTTAAGTAGGTGGCACTACAGGTGTCCACCACAATGCCACCTAATTTTTCATTTTTTTTTTTTTTTTTTTTTGCCAGGGCTGGGTTTGAACCTACCAGCTCCGGCATATGGGGCCAGTGCCCAACTCCTTTGAGCCACAGGCACCACCCTCTGTTTTTAGTAGAAAGACAGGGTCTCACTCTTGCTCAAAGTGGTCTCAAACTTCTGAGCTCAAGCAATCCTCCTCTGATAGTCTTTTAAAGAAATTCTCAAACCGGGGCCCCTGTAGGTGAGTGGGTAGGGCACCAGCCACATACACTGAGGCTGGCGGGTTTGAACCCAGCCCGAACCAGCTAAACAACAATGACAGCTGCAACAAAAAAACAGCTGGGTGTTGTGGTGGGTGCCTGTAGTCCCAGCTACTTGGGAGGCTGAGAGAAGAGAATCTCTTAAACCCAAGAGTTTGAGGTTGCTGTAAGCTATGACACCACAGCATTCTACTGAGGGTGACATAGTGAGACTCTGTCTCAAAAAAAAAAAAAAAAGAAATTTTCAAACCACAGATAAGCCTGCATTTTGCACATATTGCTGTACAACTGGAGAAACTAAGGCAGGGAAATTTTAAGATTTGTCCCAGCTCATACATCAGTCATACAGTGATGATATTGAAAAAATTTCTTGGCTCGGCACCTGTGGCTCAAGTGGCTAAGGTGCCAGCCACGTACACCTGAGCTGGTGGGTTGGAATCCAGCCCGGCCTGCCAAACAACGACGGCTGCAACCAAAAAATAGCCGGGCGTTGTGGTGGGCGCCTGTAGTCCTAGCTACTTGGGAGCCGGAGGCAGGAGAGTCGCTTGAGCCCAGGAATTTGAGGTTGCTGTGAGCTGTGACGCCACTGCACTCTACCAGAGTGACAGCTTGAGGCTCTGTCTCAAAAAAAAAAAAAAAGAAAAAATTTCTTTGTGTCTTCAGACTCTCAGGCTAGTGCTTAAAAGCTGACGAAGTGTCTTTGACTAGAATGACTGTTTTTTTCCCCCTTCTTTTCTTTCTTAACTTTTTATGGAAGTATATGGGTACATAGGTTTTTTATTTGCAGATTTTCAAGGGCATGGTAAACAGAGAAGCCTAGAAATCTGAAGTAGGGCTAATGGTCTTGAGACATTACTGACTTCCCCATTCTTTCTGAAGCAACAGAGAAGGAAATGAATTTCCAAGGCCCTTCACATTTTTCATTTCAGTTATTTCAGAGAAGCCTGCATAGAAGATATGTTAGGTTGTCATTCAAGCATTTTTCAGGGAACTGTATGTATTTCACTTTCCATTCTCCTTCCCCAAGTTGTAGTAGCTCTGAGTTCGTTCTTGACTTGTTGCACTAGAATTTCCTGGGTCATAGAACCAGGGATGGGACCAAGTAAATGTCTTCCCAGGATCATAATAACTACTGCCATGAAGTCTGTGGCCCTGGTGTTTGCTTTGCTTTCAGAGACAGGGTCTCAATGTTGCCCAGGCTGGAGTAGAGTGGTGTGATCATAACTCTCTGCAACCTGGAACTCCTGGGCTCAAGTGATCCTCCTGCCTCAGCTTCCTGAGTAGCTGTGACTAAAGGCATGCACCAGTATGCTTGGCTAATGTATTTGTTTTTAATCTTTTCTGTGATTTTATAAAAGAAGGTTGCCTTTAGTCTTAGCTTCACATAGTTTCTCTGTTGTACATAAAGGAAAGGCTGCAGATTAAGTAAAATATTTCCTCTTGAACAACTTGTTAGTTAGCTCACTAACAATTGAGATGTACTTTGTGTGAGGATCAATACTGAGAGTAATAAAATAATTAGAAACCAGGATGGCGCCTGTGGTTCAGTGAATAGGGTCCTGGCCTCATATACCGAGGGTGACAGGTTCAAACTTGGTCCTGGCCAAACTGCAATAAAAAAAAAAAAAAAAAATAGCTGGGCGTTGTGGCGGGCACCTGTAGTCCCAGCTACTCCAGAGGCTGAGGCAAGAGAATCGCCTAAGCCCAAGAGATGGAGGTTGCTGTGAGCTGTGATGTCACAGCACTCTACTGAGGGTGACAAAGTAAGACTCTGTCTCTGAAAAAAAAAAAAAAATCAGAAACCATGCTCTTTCTAGTAGTATATATGGCAACAATAGACATATAAAACAAATTGAGGCTCGGCGCCTATGTCTCAAGCAGCTAAGGCGCCAGCCACATACACCTGAGCTGGCAGGTTCGAATCCAGCCCGGGCCAGCCAAACAACAGTGACAGCTGCAACCAAAAAATAACTGGGCATTGTGGTGGGCGCCTGTAGTCCCAGCTACTCGGGAGGCAGAGGCAGAATTGCTTGAGCCCAGGAATTGGAGGTTGCTGTGAGTTGTGATGCCACAGCACTCTACCCAGGGCAACAGCTTGAGGCTCTGTCTCAAAAAAAAAAAAAAAATTGAAACATAATTACAGAACAACACAAGTACAAATACATCAACAAAAACCAGTACTTGTGAGTTGGGTGGCTAGTCAATAAGGACTTTTGGTGAGCTTTGAAGGAAGAGAAGGGTACAGGTTTGCCAAAAGCATGAGGAGGTCAATCCAGCAAAATGCAGGAACAATAGTAGAAAAGAAAGAATGAGCAAGCTGCAAGGGCCAAACAGCAAACAGATAAGCTTGGTAAGACTGGAGAATTTATGTTAGAGGGTAAGAAAAAACAAGTTTGGGGAAATTGTAAGGACAGTTCATAGCCTTAAGTGGTTACAAATCAAATTTGCTTTACCAAATAAGAAGGAGCCTTATGGGTTCTTGCATAATGAAAACAACATTTTTGAGAAGCTGAGATATAGATGGATTAGAATAAAATGAAACTGGAACTGGGTGCAGTGGCTCACACATGTAATCCTAGCACTCTGTGAGGCCTAGGTAGGAGGATTGCTTGAAGTTAGGAGATCCAGAGTAGCCTAAGCAAGAGTGAGACCCTGTCTCTGCTAAAATTAGAAAAACTTAGCCAGATGTAGTGGCACATGTGTGTAATCCCAGTTACTCAGGACACTGAGGCAGGAGGATCATTTGAGCCCAGCCCAGGAGCTGGAGGGTGCAGTGAGGTATGATGACACCAATGCACTGTAGTCAAGGCAACAGAGTGAGACAATGTCTAGAAAATAAATAGGGAGCAGCACCTGTGGCTCAAAGGAGTAGGGCGCCGGCCCCATATGCCAGAAGTGGCGGGTTCAAACCCAGCCTGGGCCAAAAACTGCAAAAAAAAAAAAAAAAAAAAAAGAAAAGAAATAAAATAAAACTTGAAAGGTAGAAAAATAGGGAAGTTGCTGAAAAATCCTCCAGGAGAGAAAAAAAATGCTGGGTTCCCAATTCTTATTTTATTTATTATTTTTTTATAGTTTTTTTTTTTTTTTTTTGGCCAGGGCCGGGTTTGAACCTACCACCTCTGGTATTTGGGGCCAGCACACTACTCACTGAGCCACAGGTGCCACCCCATGGGTTTCCAATTCTATAATAGCTCTGTTATTTAATAATTGGCTATATGACCTTGGGCAAGGCACTGAATTTGTGTATGCCTGTTTTGTCAAATGTAAAATGGGGATAATGGTGTTCACCTCATAGATTTGTTGAGAAGACTAAGTGAATTAATAACATGAAAAGTGTTTATGCCAGGCTCGGTGGCTCAAGCCTGTAATCCCAGTACTCTGGGATGCCAAGGCAGGTAGATAGCTGGAGCTCAGGAGTTTGAGACCACCCTGAGCAAAAGCAAGGCCCTGTCTCCAAAAAATAGCCAGGCTACTTGGTGGGTGCCTGTAGTCCCAGCTACTTAGGAGGCTGAACCAAGAGGATTGCTTGAGCCCCAGAGTTTGAGGTTGCTGTGAGCTATGATGCCAGCACTCTACTGAGGGTGACCAAGTAAGACTGTTTCAAAAAGAAAATAAAAAAGAAGTAAGACTCTGTCTCAAAAAGAAAAAAAAGTGTTTAGTAAGCCCTCAATACATATTTAAGTATAATTAATTAAATTCTTATATGTTATTTATTTGAGACAGAGTCTCACTTGTTGCCCTTGGTAGAGTGTAATGGTGTCATAGTTCACAGTAACCTCTAACTCCTTTTTTTTTTTTTTTTTTTTTGCAGTTTTTGGCTGGGGCTGGGTTTGAACCCGCCACGTCCAGTATATGGGGCTGGCGCCCTACTCCTTGAGCCACAGGTGGCACCCTACCTCTAACTCTTGGGCTCAATGGATTCTCTTATTTTAGCCTCCAGAGTAGCTGGGATTACAGGTGCCTGTCACAATGCCTGGCTATTTTTAGAGATGGGGGTCTCACTCTTGCTTAGGCTGGTCTCAAACCTGTGAGCTCAGGCAATCCACCCTCCTCGGCCTCCCAGAGTGCTGGGATTACAGGTGTGAGCCACTGTGCTCAGCCTTCTTATGTTATTTAAATTATTATTATTGCTGGGTGTGGTGGCTCACGCCTGTAATCCCAGCACTGTGGGGGGGTTGAGGTGGTTGGATTGCTTGAGGCCAGGAGTTTGAGATCAGCCTGGGCAACAGAGCAAGGCCCCATCTTTATAAAAATAAACAATTAGCTGAGTATGGTGGCATGTGCCTTATAGTCCCAGCTATTTAAGAGGCTGAGGTGGGAGTTATCAGTTGAGCTCAGGAGTTAGAGGCTGCAATGGACTATGATGCAGGCTGTACTCTAGGCAACAGAACAGAACCTTATTTCTGACAAAAAAAAATTTTTTTTTGCAGTTTTTGGCCGGGACTGAGTTTGAACCTGCCACCTCTGGCATATGGGGCTGGCGTCCTACCCCTTAGAGCCACAGGTGCCGCCCAAAAAATTTTTTTAAAAAGTTATTTTGGGGCCGTGTGGGGTGGCACATGTGTAATTATAGCACTTTGGGAGGACAAGGCAGGTGGATCACCAGAGCTCAGGAGTTTGAGACCTACCTGAGCAAAAGTGAGACTCCATTTCTACTCAAATTAGAAAAACTAGCCAAGTGTTGTGGAAGGTGCCCGTGGTCCCAGGTACGGGAGAGGCTGAGGCAAGAGGATTGCTTGAGCCTGAGAGTTTGAGATTGCTGAGAGTTATGATGCCATGGCACTCTACCCAGGGCAACAGAGTGCGACTCTGTCTCCAAAAAAAAAAAAAAAATTATAAATGGTCGTAGAAATGCATCCATGTAACAAAAGGCCGCATCTCACATCTTAGTTGAAAGGATTGAAGCTTTTCAGTGTGCCCTTCTAATAAGTATGTCTAATAAGTATACAGAGGCTAAGAGAACAGGCCCAATGTCCAAAATTGTGCTGCCTATACTTGCCACATGTGGCTATTTACCACCTGAAATGTGGCTAATTAAAATTGAGATGTACTGTAAATGTAAAATATACACTGGATTTCAAAGTCAGAATGAAAAAATAAGTAAAATATCTCATTAATATATTTTTTATTTTTATTTTTTGAAACAGAGCCTAAAGCTGTCACCCTGGGTAGAGTGCTGTAGCATCACAGCTCACAGTAACCTCTAACTCCTGGGCTCAAGCCAGTCTCCTGCCTCCGCCTCCCAAGTAGCTGGGACTGCAGGCGCTTGCCACAACACCTGGCTTTTTTTGGTTGTAGCCATCATTGTTGTTTGGAGGCCCGGGTTGGATTCGAACCTGCCATCTCAGGTGTATGTGGCTGGTGCCTTAGCCACTTGAGCCACAGGCACCAAACATCTCATTAATATTTTTATAATTATTCCATGTTGAAATGATAATATTTTGGGAATATTGGGTTAAATGTGTTAATTTCATGTTTCCATTACACTTTTTTGTGATGTGGTTACTAGAAAATTTAATACTACCTAGTGGAGGCTGGGCACAGTGGCTCACTCACGTAATCCTAGCACTCTGGGAGGCAGGAGGAGAGGAGTGGATTGCCTCAGTTCATGGGTGGGTTCAAGACCAGCCTGAGCCAGAGCAAGACCCCATCTCTAAAAATACCAGGGTTTGTGGTGGGTATCAGCTACTTGGGAGGCTGAGGCAAGAGAACAGCTTGAGCCCAAGAGTTTGAGGTTGCTGTGAGCTGTGAAGCAACGACAAAGTGAGACTCTGTCTAAAAAAAAAAAAAAAAAAAAAAGAATACTACCTAGTGGTTCACAGTATATTTCTATTGGACAGCACTGGTTCAGTATAACATTCTGGTTGAGTTTTGGAAATTAAGGGATTCTACCAGAGAAATGTCTACAAAGGCACCGGGGGTGGTGGCGGCTCACACCTGTAATCCTAGCACTCTGGGAGGCTGAGGCGCGTGGATTGCTTGAGCTCATAGGTTGCAGACCAGTCTGGGTCAGAATGAGACCTTTCTCTAAAAATAGCCTGGCGTTGTGGCAGGCGTCTGTCGTCCTAAACTATACGCAAGGCTGAGGTAAGAGAATCTCTTGAGTCTAAGAGTTTGAGGTTGCTGTGAGCTATGACGTCACAGCACTCTACCAAAGGCGACAAAGTAAGACTGTCTCAAAAAAAAAAAAAAGTCTACAAAGGAATATGAGGATTATGGATAAACCTCCTTACTCTTGACGCTTCTCAATATATCTAGCTCATTTAAATATAATTCAAATATCTCAATTTTCCAGCTATTTACAGAACTGAAGGAGTCACACAGATAGTTTAAAGAGGCCATGATTGCTGAAGGATCTTTTACTAAAGTAAAGTAATAAGGTAGGAAGAAAGATAAAAACGGGGAAAAGGGGGCGGCGCCTGTGGCTCTAAGGAGTAGGGCGCTAGCCCCATATACCGGAGGGAGTGGGTTCAAACCTGGCGCCGGTCAAAAAAAACAAAAACCAAACAAAAAACAAACAAACAAACAAAAAAAAAAAAGGGAAAAAGGTGAAAACATCTTATTTTAACCATTAAATTGGGGGAACAAAAATCTTTCTAATCTCTGAGATCACTCCCTCAAAGGTCCAAATTCCAGAGGTTGATGAAACCTAGATCACTAAAGATTTTATGACAATTTTTTTTTTCAAATCATCTCTTGAACTTGCTACTTAAAAATACCAGAAATTGGGCGGCGCCTGTCGCTCAGTGAGTAGGGCGCCGGCCCCATATACCGAGGGTGGCGAGTTCAAACCCAGCCCAGGCCAAACTGCAACAAAAAATAGCCGGGCGTTGTGGCAGGCTCCTATACTCCCAGCTTCTGGGGAAGCTAAGGCAAGATAAGGCAAGAGAATCGCCTGAGCCCAAGAGCTGGAGGTTGCTGTGAGCTGTGACGCAACAGTACCCTACCGAGGGCGACAAAGTGACACTCTGTCTCTAAAAAAAAAAAAAAAGAAGAAGAAATTAGGGCCAAACAGCTTCAAGTTAGCGCTTTTCCGGAGATCTGGAGGTAGAATTAGCTTGAGGTTTTGTTTTGAAATTGGTATCTTAGCATGCTACCCTGGCTGAGCAGACCAAATGAGTAGGCTTCAACTTCCCAAGAGGGCTCAGGGGTCCCTCACGCCTATGTTTCCACCTTTCGAGCCCCTCTGGCTCCTTCTAAAGCTATCCCCCTTTTCCAAGCAGCACCAACAGGTGCAGCGCCAGGAGCCGCCCCACGACCGCACTGGCAACCGCGCGCCCTCCTGCCCCGCCAGCCGCGCCCTCGCCGCTCCGCCCCGTGCCCCGGCGCGCGCGCGCACTCCGTGGGGCGCGCTTGGCCGGCGGGGCCGCGCACGCCGCCGCCGCCGCGGCCTCCCTCTCTCCCTCCCTCCCTCCTTGCGGGCCCTCTTCTCCTCCCTCTCCTCCGCCCCCTTCCCCGTAGGCAGCCCGCCCGTCCGTCCGCCTGCGGCCCTCACCGCCTCCCTCCCAACCCCTAGCTCTCAGGCTGGGTCTCTTCCCCGCCCCCTAGGCTCCCCGGTCGCTCTCCTCAGGCGGTCGACTGCGCTCGGTGAATGTGGCTGGCAGCCGCCGCCCCCTCCCTTGCTCGCCGCCTGCTCTTCTTCGGCCCTCCGCCTCCTTCCCTCCTCCTCCTCTTCAGCCGCTCCTCTCGCCGCCGCCGCCTCCACAGCCTGGGCCTCGCCGCGATGCCGGAGAAGAGGCCCTTCGAGCGGCTGCCTGCCGATGTCTCCCCCATCAACTATAGCCTTTGCCTCAAGCCCGACTTGCTGGACTTCACCTTTGAGGGCAAGCTGGAGGCCGCCGCCCAGGTACGGCGACCCTCGGGCGCCGGGGGCGAGCTGCTGGTCGAGCAGTTAGGCCGCGCTCGCGGGCTGGGACTGGGGGCCTTGCCGGGAAGGCGGGTGGGCCTTGGGGCTGGGACTGGGAGGCTGGCTTAGGGGACGGGCGCGCCCCTCTGGGCGCCCGCGGGGCGCCGGGGTCGATGCGCTCTGCCCCCTGCTCGGCTGGGGCCGTGGCCGCGCTGCAGGAGCGCCCGGGAGCCGGCCGGCCTGGCGCGTGCCCTTCCCTGGCGGGCACACCTCTGTGGGGTTTACTCCACCCCGGGCCTTCGGAGCTGGGTAGTGTTGTGAGAGAGGCTGGAGGGGGTTGGGAGAGGACAGAGGGGTCATGGGAGTCCCTGTTCAGTCTCAGCCTCCTGACTCAGTTCTTTTCTCTGGTTCTCCCTACACCCCACGGGGATAGGTTCCTGAAAGGAGTGGTCATCAGGGATTCCAGCCGCCGCGCTGGAGCGAGGAGGGGAGCTTCTAGAAGGGGGGAGAAGGTGAGAACGAGAATGTTAATCCCAGGCAGCCTAGCTGAGTTCTCTCCGCCTGCTCCAACCCTGGGGCTGGGTTTCCAAGATGATCCGCCCCCTCCCCCTTCCCCTCAAGTGACAGTGCAGCAGTGACTTTGTTCTCGCCTAACCTCTGGAGAAGCTGCTTGCGGACCCCTTCTCCGCTTTTCTTCCTACCTTTCTAGCTTTGCAGCCTGTAAAGCTGATGGATTTATTGCTACAGTGATGGTTGTTTAGTAGTACACTCTTCTGAAAGAAGCTGTTAGTTTTATCATTATCACTGGTGAAAATATTCCTTTACTCTTCATTGCAGTTTTTGGTGAATCATATTCTCCTCCTCTGTCAGAATTATCAGAAGTATTGTTTGATTTTGGAGACCATTAGTATGGATGTCCTACAAAAGCCCTGAAGAATAGCCATTTATGATACCATATTATATGATGTGTTAATGTGAAGCTTGTAATGAAAAATGGGAGCTGTTTAATACTTATCTGTAAAACGAGTGATAATAAGTATATTTTGTTTCATTCCTACTGCAGGGGTGGGGGGTGGGGGTGGAATCAGTAGGCCTCAACCTTAAAAAACAGGGTGTATGTAGCATTGAAATAAAAGAGATATAGATCAGTACTTGAACAAATTGAAAGTTGGCAGTTGTCTTTGAAAGCCAAGAAATTATGATACACTCAGATTGAAAATTTGTCTTAAAGTACGGAATTACTAAGTATACTGTCAGATTTGGGGCACTGATGTGAAAGCATGAGGGCTCTAGGGTCTGTCTGCATCAAAAGGCAGAACTTATCCTGTGAAAATCAGATGATTTAAAATTTTTCCATTAAGAATATGAATCAGAATGAGTGCACCGTGTGTCTAAATTAGGATTTGAGAGGGTTATTTGGGAGACTATGGTTTAAGCCAAGGGACTAGAGTGTTTGGTATATATTGGCAAGGGGCAGATGGGAGGGATTGTAAACAGTAGTGTGTCTTGTGACTTGGCAAACCTTGGGGAAGAAGGACCTAGTGATGAATGAGTTCGTATTGTGTGAAAAGACTAACATTAAAAAAAATTGTTTCTTTATCCCATTAGTTGGCATAATGGGTTTATAACTTTGGGAAGCATACATATTTAAGGAAAAATATTTTGAAAATAGTACAGCTCTTTATTTTAATTAATTAACTTATTTATTTTTGTAGACCAAGTCACACTCTGTTGCCCAGGCTAAAATGCTGTGGCATCAGTCTAGTTCGGAGCAGCTTTAAACTCCTGGGTTCAAGCAATCCTACTTCCTCAGTCTCCTGAGTAGTACAGGTGCCCACCATAGTTCCTGGCTAATTTTTCTGTTTTTAGTAGAGATGGAGTCTCACTGTTGCTCAGGCTGGTCTCAAACTCCTGAGCTCAAGGAATCTTTCCACCTCAGCCTCCCAGAGGGCTAGGATTACAAGTGGGAGCCACAGCATATTACAGATTTTTTTTTTTTTTTTTTTTGCAGTTTTTGGCCAGGGCTGGGTTTGAACCCCCCACCTCCAGCATATGGGTCCAGCACCCACTCCTTTGAGCCACAGGCACTGCCCATATTACAGATTTTTAAATGCTTATTTATTAAGAAGTGAGTTTATAAGCATCATGATAGAATAAGCAGTGACGTGCTTTTCCTTGCTTCTTTTCTACTTTTCCAAAGAGATGAGAAATTTGTGGAAGACTGGTTTGTGGCATAGAGGGAACACATGGTAATGTATTAGACATCAGCAGGGACTTGTTTGTTCAATTTTTTTTTTTGCAGTTTTTGGCCAGGGCTGGGTATGAACCTGCCACCTCTGGCATATGGGGCCAGCGCCCTACTCCTTTGAGCCACAGGCACAAACAAACTTGTTTGTTAATTTGATACAAGTAAATAAATGGATTATTTTAGTAATATGAATTTTTCAAAGCATTTTTTTTTCAGGCTGTATGGCAGCACAAATTAAAGATGGCATGATAGAGAATTCTTTTTTTTGTTGTTGTTGCAGTTTGGCCCGGCCGGGTTTGAACCTGCCACCCTCAGTATATGGGGCCGGCACCCTACTCTCTGAGCCCCAGGTGCTGCCCTCTATTTTTTTTTTTTTTTTGAGACAGAGTCTCACTGTGTTGTTGCTCTTGGTAGAGTGCTGTGACATCACAGCTCACAGCAACTCCC
>CAUYPK010105751.1:0-59829 GCA_963574355.1 Loris lydekkerianus
GTGGGGTTTAAAACCCCCCCGCGGACAAAAAACCAAAAAATAAATAAAAAATTTAAATTAACTTATTTTTAAAAAAAAAAAAAAAAAAAAAAAAAAAAAAAAAAAAATTAAAAAAAAAGGGCAGCACCTGTGGCTCAGTGAGTAGGACACCGGCTTCATAAACCTAGGGTGGCATGTTCAAACCCGGCCCCAGCCAAACTGCAACAAAAAAAATAGCTGGTTGTTGTGACAGGCGCATGTGGTCCCAACTACTCGAGAGGCTAAGGCAAGAGAATCGCCTACGCCCAGGAGTTGGAGGTTGATGTGATGCCACGACACTCTACTGAGGGCGACAAAATGAGACTCTGTCTCTTAAAAAAAAAAAGAAAAAAAATTAAAAATAATTTTCAAAACAAGAAATCAACAAGATGGACTAGTATACAAGATGGAGTTGCTTTAGCCTAGACCCATGGGATGATCTCCAAGGTGTAGACAAAAAGCTAGGTGCAGCCCACCAGTGTAAGTAGAGGCCTCCTTTTGTATAAAAGGACTACATATATGTATGTTTTTAGCTTTGTGCTTGTTTTTGTTTGCATGAAGAAATACTGGAAGGACACAAAAATGTGATAAAATATGTTACAAGAAAGTCTGAAGTGGCAACTGGGTTGATGGGGTGAGGGTGAGATTGCCTTTTATACTTTTTTTTTTTTTTTTTGTAGAGACAGAGTCTCACTGTACCGCCCTTAGGTAGAGTGCCATGATGTCATATGGCTCACAGCAACCTGTAACTCTTGGGCTTATAGGATTCTCTTGCCTCAGCCTAGCAGCTGGGACTACAGGCGCCCGCCACAACGCCCGACTATGCCTTTAATACTTTCTGAATGTGCTAGCACTCATTAAAATGTGAAATTCTAAAAATACAAAAAAGTGCATAAAACAAACATATAATACAGTTGGTCCACATGAAAATTATATTTAAAAAATTCAAAACAGGCTCGGCACCTGTGGCTCAAGTGGCTAAGGCGCCAGCCACATACACCTGAGCTGGTGGGTTGCAATCCAGCCCAAGCACCAAACAACAATGATGGCTGTAACTAAAAAATAGCTGGGCATTGTGGCAGGTGCCTGTAGTCCCAGCTACTTGGGAGGCAAAGGGCAAGGGACAATAGGCGCCGCCACAACGCCGGCTATTTTTTGTTGTTGTTGCAGTTGTCATTGCTGTTTAGCTGGCCCAGGCTGGTTTCGAAGTTGCCAGCCAGGGTTTATGTGGCCGGCGCCCTACCCCCTGAACTACGGATGCTGCTAAAAAGTTGTGTTCTTGACATTGGTGAAGGGGGCCAAAATTTTTTGAGGTACGGCAAAAGCAGTGAAAAATATGAGTCATACATGGGGAATTCAGAAATAATTAATGTTGCAAAGGAAAGAGCAAATGGAAAGGCCCTGATGTGGATCCCTTTGGGGGGCATCTTCCGGGTGCCGCTTCACAGGGGATGAACCACCAGCCTGAGAAACTGGTATCATTAGATTTCTTTCTTTCTTTTTTTTTTTTTTTGGTAGAGACAGAGTCTCACTTTATCATCCTTGGTAGAGTGTTGTGGCATCACAGCTCACAGCAACCTCCAGCTCCTGGGCTTAGGTGATTCTCTTGCCTCAGCCTCCCGAGTAGCTGGGACTACAGGTGCCTGCCACAACGCCCGGCTATTTTTTGTTGCACTTTGGCCAGGGCCGGGTTTGAACCTGCCACCCTCGCTATATGGGGTCAGCGCCCTACTCACTGAGCCACAGGCGCTGCCCATCATTAGATTTCTTACAAGAGAGAGGCTGAGGCTCCCAGATCTGGTCTTTGCCCAGAGTAGCCCGGTTTGAGATAGTTGTCATCTGAGAGGAAATGTTCTGGGTCAATGGCGCCCTCTGCTGATCAGGATAGACATCATTCTTATATCTAACAATAACGATTATTATATATATATATGTGTGTGTATATATATTTTATATATATATATATTTTTTCTTTTTGTAGAGACAGAGTTCACTTTATCGCCCTCGGTAGAGTGTTGTGGTGTCACAGTTCACAGCAACCTCCAACTTCTGGGCTTAGGTGATTCTCTTGCCTCAGCCTACCGAATAGCTGGGACTACAAGCACCCGTCACAACGCCCAGCTATTGTTTTGTTGCAGTTTGGCCAGGGCCAGGTTTGAACCCGCCACCCTCTGTATATGGGGCTGGCGCCCTACCCACTACGCCGCAGATGCCGCCCACGATTATTATATATTACATACTGTTATTATAGATAGAACATAAACAGCGCTGGATAAATCCTTGACTCCTACCTACTTTAACCCTGTGTGGCATGGAGTCTGGGGTTAGTGGGGGATGTGTATATAGGTGGAAACTGAAACTTAACTACGTATGTGGTAGGTCCTGGTCTAAGCTCTTGTAACAAAGCAATGAGATAGGACTAAAGTGTGTGCCAGGCACTTTGTAGAGCTCATCTGCCTTATTCAACCTTTAACAGCATCCTTATGCTGAGATGGCGCTCATATAACAAATCTTCATATTTCTTTTTTTTTTTTTTTGCAGTTTTTGGCCAGGGCTAGGTTTGAACCTGACACCTCCAGCATATGGGACCAGCGCCCTACTCTGTTGAGCCACAGACACTCATCCCCAAATCTTCGTATTTCATGCAGGATAAATTGTTGCTCAGAGGTCGCGACCTGTAGCTCAGTGGTTAGGGGACCAGGCACATACAATGAGTCTGGATGGTTCGAACCCAGCCTGGGCCTGCTAAACAATAATTACAACTACAAAAAAAAAAAAAAAAAAAAAAAAATAGACAGGCACTAATGGTGGGCCCCTATAGTGCCAGCTACTTGGGAGGCTGACGCAAGATAATCGCTTTATTTTATTTAAAAATAAAATAAAAATTGTTGCTCAGAAGCCAGGCGCGGTGGCTCACAGTGCACTGGGAGGCTTAGGCGGATGGATTACTTGAGCTCACGGGTTCCAGACCAGCCTGAGCAAGTGTGAGATCCCAGTCTTTAAAAATAGTTGGATGTTGTGGCAGGCGCCTGTAGTCCCAGCTACTTGCAAGGCTGAGGCAAGAGGATGGCTTGAGCCCAAGAGTTTGAGGTTGCTGTGAGTTATGACGCCTTGAGGTTGCTATGAGGTATAACGCCACAGCAGTCTACTGAGGGCTACAAAGTACGACCCTGTCTCAAATAAAAACTGTTGCTCAGAGAGGCTTTAATTGTAAGGCAAAGAGTGGCAGGAAGGGATTCAAACCCAGAACAACTTAATTCTTCCAGTTAGAGCGCTGTAGGCTGGAGTCAAGTAGGCTCCAAGCTGAGATAAACTGGGTCTGCGTCCGTTGCCATGGATCCGTGATGCTCTCCCAGACGGCAAAAGTCACGTGATCACAACCAATATGGCGCCTCCCACAGTGTTTCGTAGCCCACGTGGTTATGGCAGTCAAGATGGCGGCGGCGGCTAGTCCGGCTACCCTGGATTCGGCTCCGCGGATCATGCGGCTGGTGGCCGAATGCAGCCGCTCCAGGGCTCGGGCGGGCGTGTTACGGCTGCCGCACGGGCCAGTGGCCACTCCGGTGTTCATGCCAGTGGGCACGCAAGCCACCATGAAGGGCATCACGGCCGAGCAGTTGGACGCTTTGGGCTGCCGCATCTGCCTGGGCAACACCTACCATCTGGGTTTGAGGCCGGTGGGTGGGGACCCCTATACCCTGGGGTGGGGAGGGCCGTGGCGGAGCTTGAGGAGTCAGGGGGTATCCCCTAGGCTCCCGCATACCTCCAAGAGTCAGTCGGCAAACCGTATTGCGCGCCTCTGTGGTACAGGCCCTGTGCTGGGAGTGAGAGCAGCGGGGAGAAAAGCCGTTCATCCCTGTCCTCCCACACGGGCCGCCGGTGTCTTGCTCACTCCTAAACGGACATTCTTTTCCCAACCCAGGGCCCGGAGCTAATCCAGAAAGCCCACGGTCTCCACGGCTTCATGAATTGGCCCCATAATCTGCTGACGGTGAGGTGGGGTTAGGGCCGGGATCCGAGGATACTTCTGTAGAGTGAGGGGTCCCCCATCTCCAACCCGTGACAGCCCTGCGATGGGGTTTCCCCCAGGACAGCGGCGGCTTCCAGATGGTGTCCTTGGTGTCCCTGTCCGAGGTGACTGAGGAGGGCGTCCGCTTCCGCTCCCCCTACGACGGTGATGAGACCCTTTTAAGCCCAGAGAAGTCAGTGCAGATCCAGAACGCCCTAGGTGAGCGGACTACCGGGGAGCCGCCCTTTCCCTTGTATATCCAGAGTGGATGTGAGGTGGGCGCTGATGCTTGGGTGCTGTGTGATTTTGAGCAATTATGCTTTTCCTTCTTAGTTCCAATGCAGCCAGGTCAATGGGGGAATACTTAATAAGTACATCCTTAGTAAGACTGCTGACAAGAATAGGCTGGACATGGTGGCTCATGCCTGTAATCCTAGCACTTGGGAGGGCGAGGCGGGTGGATCTGAGAACTCACGAGTTCGAGACCAGCCTGAACAAGAACCATATCCAGTTCCTAAAAAACAGTTGGTGTTGTGGTTGGCGCCTGTAGTTCCAGCTACTCCCAAGGCTGTGGCAAGAGAATCACTTGAGGCTAAGAGTTTGAGGTTGCTGTGAGCTATGATGCTACAGCACTCTATGCAGGGTGACCAAGTGAGACTCCGTCTCAAAAAAAAAAAAAAAAAAGAATAAGGTAATATCAGTAAATCTCTTATCACAGTGCCTGGCTGTAGTAGTTTTTATTATCATCATTATTCTTATCCATTTTTTCCCCTTATTTATTTATTTATTTCATTTTGTTGCCCAGGCTAGAATGGCATGGCCTTGCTCACAGCAACCTCAAACTTCTGGGTTAAAGTGAACTTTCTGCTTCAGCTTCTTGAGTAGCTGGGACCACAGGCGCCTGCCTCTAGTCCAGTTACTTTTTCTATTTTTAGTAGAGACAGGGTCTCACTTTTGCTCAGTCTGGTCTCTAACTCTTGAGCTCCAGGTGTCCTCCAGCCTTGACCTCCCAGAGTGTTAGGATTATGGTTGTGGGCCACTGCACCTGAGCCTATGAATTCATATATATATATATATAATTTTTTTTTTTTAAGACAGAGTTTCAGTTTGTACCTCTCTGTAGAGTGCTGTGAGCTATTGAGCTATGATGCCACAGCTCCTGGGCTTAGACGATTCTCTTGCCTCGCCCGGCTGTTTTTTGTTGCAGTTTGGCCAGGGCCGGGTTTGAATCTGCCACCCTCGGTATATGGGGCCACCACCCTACTCACTGAGGCACAGGCGCCGCCCAAAATTCTCTTAATGTTAACTGAACAAATAACCTGTTGAAATAATGGTGGCAATAAGGGAATTGGGGGAGGCTGTAGGCCTTGCCGGTCTCTAATAATATCCTCAGTTCTTTGAAAATGATGATTAACATTTTCTCAATCTTGTAAAGTACTGGCCAGGTGCTGTGGCTCAAGTCTGTGATCCTAGCACTTTGGGATGTTGAGGCAGGTAGATTGCCTGAGCTCTGGAGTTCAGACCAGCCTGAGTAAAAGCGAGACCCCATCTCTACTACAAACAGAAAAATTAGCCAGGTGTTGTGACAGGAGGCTGGTCAAGAGAATCACTCAGACCCAGGAGTTTGAGGTGGCTGTGAGCTATGACACCATGGCACTCTACCCAGGGCCACTGAGTGAGACTATCTGAACAAAAAAAAGTCCTGTAAAGTACTAAGGAAACTGGACTCTGTCTAAAAAAAACAAACACATAAAAAAAAAAAAAGTACTAAGGAAACTTAGGGCTAATCCCCTTTTCCCCCATTTTCCTGACTGATTTGTTGATGTGGAGTGGAAGAAATACGTGCTCTTCTCTTCTTTGGTTCATGGCTGAGGCCCCCCCTTATCTAATAAAAGATAGATGAACAGGAGGGAAGCATTCAAATTTTGTTAATATGACATAGTATGACACAAGAATGTAAAGAAGTGAAGATTCAAAGAATCAGGAAACCTGTATATTTTTATAAGTTTAATGAAAAAGTGGATAAGTGGATAGTTGTGAAGAAGTTTTTTTGTTTGTTTGTTTTTTTAGAGACAGAGTCTCACTTTGTCACCCTTGGTAGAGTGCCGTGGCATCACAGCTTACAGCAACCTCCAGCTCTTGGGCTTAGGCGATTCTCTTGCCTCAGCTTCCAGAGTAGCTGGGAATATAGGCACCTGCCACAATGCCTGGCTGTGTTTTTTTTTTTTTTTTTTTTTTTTTTATTGCAGTTTGTCTAGGGCTGGGTTCAAACCCACCACCCTCAGTATATGGGACTGGTGCCCTACTCACTGAGCCACAGGCACCGCCCCAGTGAAGAAGTATTATTTGACAAAGGGGATATGATTTAGGCTGAGATCACTGGCCCTTGCCCATAATCGAAGCACTTTGGGAAGCTGAGGCAGGAGGATCACTTGAGGCCAGGAGTTTGAGACCAGCCTGAACATGAGTGAGACACACTTCTTCAACAAAATAGAAATATTAGCCCTGTATTGTACCATGTGCCTGTAGGCTCATCTACTTAGGAGGCTGAGATAGAGAGACCACAGGAGTTTGAGGTTTCAGTGTAGCATAGGGTATGGATGTACAAATGCATGTTTTAGTCCTTGCTTTCAATTCTTTTGGGTATCTACCCACAAGTGGAATCTCTGGATCATAGGGTATATATACTTCACTTTTATTACATCAATGCTTATGAATCCCCATACTAAACTGTATTTTTCTTTCTTTCTTTCTTTTTTTTTTTTTTTTTTTTTGTAGAGACAGAGTTTCCACTTTATTGCCCACGGTAGAGTGCTGTGGTGTCACACAGCTCACAGCAACCTCCAAGTCTTGGGCTTAGGTGATTCCCTTGCGTCGAATTTTTTTTTTGCAGTTTTTGGCCAGGGCCGGGTTTGGACCCGCCACCTCTAGTATATGGGGCCAGCACCTTACTCTTTGAGCCACAGGTGCGGCCCCTAAACTGTATTTTTCTTTGAGCCTTTTCTTTGGTAAGAAACTAAATTGGAGACAGATTCTCACTATGTGACCTGGGTAGAGTGCCATGGCATAATCATAGCTCACTGCAACCTTAAACTCCTGAGCTCAAGCAATCCTACTGCCTCAACCTCCCAAGTAGCTGGGACTACAGGCCTACCAGGCATATGCCATTACACTCAGCTATTTTTCCTACTTTTTTTTTTTTTAGTCAGATTGGGTCTTGCTCTTGCTTAGGCTGGCCTCGAACTCCTAGCTCAAGTGATCCTCATGTCTTAGCCTCCCAGAGTGCTGGGAGGTATTAGCCACAGGTATTAGCCACAGGTATTAGCCACTGTGTCCAGCCAAGAACTAACTTGGATTTTTTTTTTTTTTTTGAGACAGAATCTCAAGCTGTCACCCTGGGTAGAGTGCTGTGGCGTTGCAGCTCACAGCAACCTCAAACTCTTGGGATTGAGCAATTCTCTTGCCTCAGCCTCCAAAGTAGCTGGGACTACAGGCACCCGCTACAGCGTTTGACTATTTTTTGTTGTTGTTGTTATTGTTGCAATTGTCATTATTGTTTTAGCGGGCACAGGCCAGGTTTGAACCCTCCAGCCTTGGTGTTTGTGTCCAGGGCCCTATCCATTGAGCTATGGGTGCCACCACTATATTGGATTTTAAGAAAGATTTTAACTATCTCAAATTTTGCTGCCAAATGAGTGTGCCATACTATACAAAAATGTACCCCTCCTTCAATTGGTTTTTCTGCATGTAAAGAAAAAAAAAGCACCCCTCTTTCTTTTTATTTAATGGACTTTATTTTCTAGAGCAGGCCCCTGCCAGAGTGGTACATTTACTATCATTGATGAACCTACATTGATAGATCATTATCCCCAATGTCCCAGTTTTAAATTCGGGGTCACTCTTGATTTTGTAAATTTTAGAGGTTTGGACAAACGTATAATGACATGATTCATCATTGTAGTATCATATAGTTTTATTACCTGAAATTTTGTCTCTCTCTCTTTTTTTTTTTTTTTTTTTTTTGCAGTTTTTGGCTAGGGCTGGGTTTGAACCCACCACCTCCGGTATATGGGGCTGGTGCCCTACTCCTTTGAGTCACAGGTGCCACCCAAAATTTTGTCTCTTTTAATCTTAAAAAGACAAGAAATGGAGACTTAATTCCTCCTTTTTGAAGGAGGAAAAGTTTTCCCCTTTTTGAAGTAAGGATTTTATGCATTTCTTGACAGGTCAATGAAAAATCATTTGAAATTCCACTATCATAAAGTGCTTTTCTCCTCTAGTTTGCTTGTATGTATGAAGGTTGCTTTTGCATTTACTTGTTGAAGGCCTGGGACTATGTGGGGCTAGTTGTGTCCTTATGTTATGTTGTCAGTTTACCTTATACTCAGTTCCTTGAATTTTGGGGAGCAATTCATTTGATCTAGTCCATAGTTCACATTAGGGTTCAATCCTACCGTCCTACATTCCATGGGTTTGAACAAACACATAATGACATGTATCCACTATTATAGTATCATGCAGATACTAAAAATCCCCTTTGTTCTGTGAAAGTTTTTTATTTAGCAAACTCTCTGGGCCAGGCAGGGTGGCTCATACCTGTATTCCCAGCACCCTAGGAGGCCGAGGCAGGTGGATTTCCTGAGTTGAGAAGTTGAAGACCAGCCTAAGCAAAGTGAGACTCTGTCTCTACAAATAGAAAACTTACCCAGGTGTTGTGGTGGGCACCTGTAGTCCCAACTACTTGGGAGGCTGAGGCAAGAGAATTGCTTGAGCCCAAGAATTTGAGGTTCCTGTGAGCTATGACGCTACAGCACTCAACCCCAGGGTGACTGAGTGAGATTATCTCAAAAAAAAAAAAAAAAAGATAAAAGTCTCTGGGCCGCGCCTGTGGCTCAAATGGGTAGGGCGCCGGCTCCATATGCCAGAGGTGGCAGGTTCAAGCCCAGCCCCAGCCAAAAATTGTGGAAAAAAAAAAAAAGAAAAGAAAAGTCTCTGGAGTGGCACCTGTGGTTCAGTGGGTAGGTCGCTGGTCCCATATACCAAGGGTGGTGGGTTAAAACCCTGTCCATGCCAAACTGTAACAAAAAAATAGCCAGGGCTCAGCGCCTGTGGTTCAAGCAGCTAAGGTTCCAGCCACATACGCCTGAGCTAGCAGGTTCGAATCCAGCCCAGGCCTGCCAAACAACGATGGCTGCAACAAAAAATAGCCAGGTGTTGTGGCAGGCACCTGTAATCCCAGATACTTGGGAGGTGGAGGCAGGAGAATCGCTTGAGCTCAGGACTTGGAGGTTGCTGTGAGTTGTGTGATGTCATGGCACTCTACTGAGGGTGATAAAGTGAAACTGTCCCGGCTCAGCACCCGTGGCTCAAGCAGCTAAGGCACCAGCCGCACATACCTGAGCTGGCGGGTTCATCCAACCCGGGCCCGCTAAACAACAATGATGGCTGCAACCAAAAAAATAGCCGGGCATTGTGGCGGTTGCTTGTAGTCCCACCTACTTGGGAAGCAGAGGCAGGAGACTCGCTTGAGCCCAGGAGTTGGAGGTTGCTGTAAGCTGTGATGCAACGGTACTCTACCCAGGGCTACGGCTTGAGGCTGTCTCAAAAAAAAAAAAGTGAAACTCTGTCTCTATGTAAAAAAAAAAAAAAGAAAGAAAGAAAAGAAAGTTTCTGGATGTTAGAATTATGGGAAAGGAACTTTTTTTAGTCTCACTTTGCCACCGTTGGTAGAGTACTATGGAGTCACTGCTCACAGCTCACAGCAACCTCCAACTCTTGGGTTTAAGCAATTCTCTTGCCTCAGCCTTCCAAGTAGCTGGGGCTACAGGTGCTGGCTACAATGCCTGGCTATTTTTAGAAATGAGGTCTCATTCTGCCTCAGGCTGGTCTCAAACCTGTGAGTTCAGTTAATCCACTCTCCTCGGCCTCCCAGAGTGCTAGGATTACAGGCTTGAGCTGGATTACAGGAATTTTTGTTCAGGGCTGTACCATGGTTTATTTAACCACAGCTCTACTGATGGGTGTTTGGTTGGCTTCCCTGTCTTCTGATGCTGGACCTTGTGGTGAGGAATCACTTTGTCTATTTTGGGATTTTAGGTTGGGGGGGGCAACATCAGATCCACATTCGGAAAACCTTCCTCTTTTCACTGTATAAACAGATTGGGAGAACCAACTAGGAGTTAGCAAAACCCTAGAAGGGTTCTTAGAGGGGTCCAACCTGTTCCCAAGAAGTGGTGGGGCCTTCCCAGTGATGGTGCTCCTATCTCACCCTCAGGCTCAGATATCATCATGCAGCTGGACGATGTTGTGAGCAGCACTGTGACAGGGCCACGAGTGGAGGAGGCCATGTACAGGTGTGTGTGTTTGTGTGTGTGTGTACGTGTCAGGGTAGGAGATCCTGCTCCTACGGCCTTGTGACCGGGCCCCTGTTACAGGTCAATCCGGTGGTTGGACCGGTGCATTGCAGCCCATCAACGGCCAGACAAGCAAAACCTCTTCGCCATCATCCAGGGTGGCCTGGACGAAGATCTCCGTGCCACCTGCTTAGAAGGTGTCCTTGTTAAAAGGACATTTTGTCCTCAAACCTTTCCTACCCCTCTTTCCCATTCCAATAAGTCGTTTTTTTTTTTTTTTTTTTGAGGCAGTCTCACTATATCGTCCTTGTTAGAGTGCCATGATGTCACATCTCACAGCAACCTCTAACTCTTGGGCTTAAGCAATTCTCTTACCTCAGCCTCCCAAGTAGCTGGGACTACAGGTGCCCACCACAATGCCTGGCTATTTTTTGGTTGGAGTTGTTATTGTTGTTTAGCAGGCTTTGGCTGGGCTCGAACCCGCTAGCTTTGGTGTATATGGCCGGAGCCCTACTCACTAAGCTACAGGTGCCAAGCCCAGTAAGTCTTTTTAAGAGAAACCTACTGGCTCGGTGCTCATAGCACGGTGGTTATGGCACCGGCCACATTCACCGAGGCTGGCAAGTTTGAACCCAGCCTGGACCAGCTAAACAACAATGAGAACTGCAACAAAAAAATAACCAGGCGTTGTGGCGGACACCTATAGTCCCAGCTACTTGGAAGGCTGAGGCAAGAGAATGGCTTAAGCTCAAGAGTTTGAGGTTGCTGTGAGCTATGATGCTACAGCACTCTACCAATGGTGATATGGTGAGACTCTGTCTCAAAAAAAAAAAAGAGACCCACTGTCTGCACTTCAGTTCATGTCACAATTCAGTGTGCATGGATATATATGAAAGTGGAAACCAGGCTGGGTGTGGTGGCAGGCTCCTGTAGTCACAGCTAATCAGCAGGCTGAGGCAGGAGGATCACTTGAACCCAAGAGTTTGAGGTTGCTGTGAGCTGTGATGCCATGGTACTCTACCTAAGGTGACAAAGTGAGACTTTGTCTAAAAATAAAATGTGGAAACCAAGTCTTCATGAAGAGCTACCTTTTTTTTTTAAATTAAGGCATATGGCTCGGTGCCCATTGCTCAGTAGCTAGGGTGCCGGCACATCACGAGGCAGGCAGATTCAAACCCAGCCCAGGCCTGCTAAACAACAATGACAACTGTAACAAGAAAATAGTCAGGCATTGTGGCAGGCACCTGTAGTCCTAGCTACTCGGGAGGCTGAGGCAAGAGAATCATTTAAGCGTAAGAGTTTGAGGTTGCTGTGAGCTATGACATTATAGCACTCTACTGAGGGTGTCATAGTGAGACTCTGTCTCAAAAAAAAAAAAAGACATAGTTTCACTCTTTTTTTTTTTTTGGAGACAGAGTCTCATAGCAACCTCAAACTTTTGGGCTAAAGCAATTCTCTTGCTTCAGCCTCCCAAGTAACTGGGACCACAAGCACCTGCCACCCTCCTTGGACTCCCAAGTGCTGAGATTACAGGAGTGAGCCACTATGCCTGGCCCATAGTCTCACTCTTTTGTGCCAAGGGTAGAGTGCCATCGCATCTTCATAACTCATTGTAGCCTCAAATTCCTGGGCTTCAGTGATCCTCCTTCCTCAGCCTTCCAAGTAGCTGAGACTACAGCTGTGTGCCATCACGCCTGGACTGTAAATTTTTTTTTTTTTTTTTTTTGAGACAGAGTCTTACTCTGTTGCTCTGGGTAGAGTGCCATGCAGTCATCAAGGCTCACATCTTCAAACTCTTGGGCTCAAACGATCTTGCTTCAGCCTCCCCCTATACCTGGGACTATAGGCGTGTGCCACCATGCCCTGCTAGTTTTTCTATTTTTTTTACTTTATCTATTTATTCATATATATATATATGTATATATATATATTTTTTTTTAATTTTAATTTTAATTTTTTTAAGACAGAGTCTCAAGCTATTGTTCTGGGTAGAGTGCTGTAGCATCACAGTTCACAGCAACCTCAAACTCCTGGGCCCAAGTGATTCTGTTGCCTCAGCCTCCCAAGTAGCTGGGACTACAGGCACCTGCCACAACACCCAGTTATTTTTTGGCCCCGGCTGGTTTTGAACTGCCAGCTCTGGTATATGTGGCTGGCGCCCTAGCCACCTAAGCTACAGGTGCTGAGCCAGATTTTCCATTTTTTAGTAGAAGATGGGGTCTCACTCTTGCTTAGGCTGGTCTCAACTCCTGAACTCAAGCAATCTACCTGCCTCAGCCTCCCAGAGTACTAAGATTACAGGCCTGGCCAGTAAATTAAAAAAATTTTTTTTTTTACAGAGTGCTGCTATATTGCCCAGTCTGGCCTCAAGTGATCCTCCTGTCTTGGTTCCCTGAGCAGAGGCATGAGCCACAGTGCCTGAGAAGCCTCACATATTTTGTTGCAGAAATGTTAGTGTTTAATGACCAGCTATTATCAGCATATGAGATGTTCTTTATTCTCAAATCAGGAAAATTCTGAAACTCATCTCCCTTCAAAGGTTTCAGCTAAAGGAGTACCTCTGCTGACAGTTCATGGGGAGAGTCTTGCATACATTAGTCACTCAATAAATTGAAGCTCATATCACAAGGAGACCTTCTAGACAGACCATCTGTCTTTGGGTCTCTCTTTCTGTATCCCTGAGGGACTGTGGCCCTGGGGATGAGGACAAGGTACATTTCCTCTTGTCTGGTCACCTCTCACCTTACTTGTATCCCCAGAGATGACCAAGAGGGATGTGCCTGGCTTTGCCATTGGTGGCCTGAGTGGGGGCGAGAGCAAAGCCCAGTTTTGGAAGATGGTGGCTCTGAGTACCTCCCACCTGCCTAAGGACAAGCCCCGATACCTAATGGGGGTGGGGTAAGTCAAGAGGGAGGCAGAGCACTTCCTGTGGAATGTGGAATGTGGTTTTGTGGGAATGTCCTGGTTGGAGACTGAGGAGCAAGGTGGCTGTCTCATGGGGGTGGTTCTGTGAAAATGAGGTGCAGTCCAGGGGAGTTAGTTTTGGGAGGAGGCCTAGGAAGACCAGTCTCAAGGCTAGAGGCTCTCTGTTCCTCTCCCCAGCTATGCCACTGATCTGGTGGTTTGTGTTGCTCTCGGATGTGACATGTTTGACTGTGTCTTCCCCACGCGGACGGCGGTGAGGCTCTGGGCACTGGTAGACAGTGGGATAGGGTAGGGGGTTGGGGCTAAGGTGGGGGTAGGACAGGGAGGGTAGAGACCTGTATGACCAGCCTTCCCCTCCTTCCCTTAGCGCTTTGGCTCTGCCCTGGTGCCCACAGGGAACCTACAGTTGAAGAAGAAGCTGTTTGAGAAGGACTTTGGTCCCATAGACCCAGAGTGCACCTGCCCAACCTGCCAGAAGTAGGCCAGGTGGTGGTTGGGAGGGCTGGGGAGTGGGGGCAGGGCTGGCTGTGCTGAACCACGCCCCCTGCTGAGCTGCACCCTCCATCCTTGTCCTTAGGCACAGCCGGGCATTCCTACACGCGCTGCTGCACAGTGACAACACGGCTGCCCTGCACCACCTCACTGTGCACAACATTGCCTACCAGGTGGGCCAGTGTCCCCGAGACAGGAAAGGGTTGGGGCGGGCACTGGCCTCCTGAGTACCAGTTGCTGACCCTGACTCCCCTATCCCTGCAGTTGCGCCTGATGAGCGACGTGCGCACCAGCATTGTGGAGAAGCGCTTCCCTGAGTTTGTGCGTGACTTCATGGGTACCATGTATGGGGACCCTTCCCTTTGTCCCACCTGGGCTACTGAAGCCCTGGCTTCTGTAGGAATCACACTGGACTGAGTTGGCATCAGGGAAGGGAGGAAAGGGCTGGAAGTTATTGAAGGATTTTTTTGTTTTTTTTTAAAGGTTTTTTAATTCTAACTTAAAGAGTGTGTCTGTGTCTTCTTGGGGAGGTGGCCTGTTTTGGTCCCCTACCTGGCCTGAGCATCCCTGCAGTTGAGAACACTGATAACAAGCAAGCATGGCAGGAGTTGGTGACCAGAAACCACTAGGGACAGCCCAGCATGTGCCCCCTGAGTGGGAGTTACTTCCCTTTTCCTGTGGCCCAGGTAACTCCAGTGACTCTGGAAGTTGCCACAGCTGTCTTTCCCATTTTTGCAAATGAGGAATCAGTCCTGGGGAGGGGAAGTCCTCACCCAAGGTCTTTAACATCAAGAGGCAGTGGCTTGGTTTTATTACTCAGTAAACAGTGATGACAATAGGTGTGATCTAGTTGGTGTGGCATCGTTCTAAATGGCCCTCGTGTATTTAATTTTTCTTTTTTTTTCTTTTTGAGACAGAGTCTTACTCTGTCACCCTGGATAGAGTGCCATGATAGAGCTCACAGCAACCTCAAACTCTTGGGCTCAAGCAATCCTCTTGCCTCAGCCTCCTGAGTAGATGGGACTACTGGTGACCACCACAGTGCCTGGACATACATATATATTTTTCCTATTTTTAGTAGACACAGGTCTCAATCTTGCTCAGGCTGGTCTCAAACTCCTAAGCTCAAGCAATCCACCTGCTTGGGCCTCATAGAGTGTTAGGATTACAGTCATGAGACACCATGCCTGGCCTTAATTCTTGCAGTTTTTTTTTTTTAATTAAATCATAGCGGTGTACATTAATGCGATCATAAGGCACCATGCACTGGTATATGTATACAATTTGAAATATTTTCATCAAACTGGTTAACTTAGCCTTCATGGCATTTTCTTAGTTATTGTGTTAAGACATTTATATTCTACCTTTTTTTTGAGACAGAGCCCCAAGCTGTCACCCTGAGTAGAGTGTCATGACATCGCAGATCACAGCACAGCAACCTCCAACTCCAACTCCTGGGTTCAAGCGATTCTCCTGCCTCAGCCTCCCAAGTAGCTGGGACTACAGGCCCCTGCCACAACACCTGGCTATTTTTTTTGGTTGCAGCCGTCATTGTTGTTTGGTGGGCCTGGGCTGGATTAAAATCTGTCAGCTCTGGTGTATGTGGCTGGCGCCTTAGCTGTTTGAGACACAGGCACTGAGCCAATTCTTGCAGTTTTATGATGCATGTATAGTTATGTTCCCACTTTACAGAGAAGGACACTAAGGGTCAAATAAATTATTTGGTCATTGTCACAACTTTAGTCCATTTGGCTACTCTAAAAGTCATAAACTAGGGGGCTTATAAACAACAAATTGGCTGGGTGTGGTGGCTCACTCCTATAATTCCAGGACTGTGGCTGACTGAGGTGGGAGGACTGCTTCAGGCTAGGTGTTCCGGACCACCTTGGGCAATACAGTGAAACATCTCTACAGAAATATTAAAAATAAATTAGTTGTGTGTGGTAGCATAGCTCTATAGTCCCAACTACTCAGGAGCCTGAGGCAGGAGGATCTCTTGAGCCCAGAAGTGCAAGGTTGAAGTGAGCTATGCTTTTGCCACTGCACTCCAGCCTGGGCAACAAAAACCCTGTCTCTAGGCTTGGTGCCCGTAGCACAGTGGTCAAGCGCCAGCCACATACACCAAGGCTGGCACATTCGAACACAGTCCAGGCCAGCTAAACAATGACAATTGCAATAAAAAATAGACCAGCATTGTGGTAGGTGCCTATAGTTCTAGCTACTTGGGAGGTTGAGGCAAGAGAATCATTTAAGCCCAAGTGTTTGAGGTTGCTGTGAGCTGTGACACATGGCACTCTACTGAGGGTGACTGTCTCAAAAAAAAAAAGAAAGAAAGAAACAACAAAACCTTGTCTCTAAAAAAGTAAAAGAAAAGGAAAGGCTGGGAGTGCTGGCTCAGGCCTATAATCCTCTCATTATTAGAGGGTGAAGTGGGTGGATTACTTGAGCTCAGGAGTTCAAGACTAGCCTGAGGAAGAGCAAGACCCAGGCGGTGCCTGTGGCTCAGTGAGTAGGGCGCTGGCCCCATAGGCTAAGGGTGACAGGTTCTAACCCAGCCACTGCCAAACTGTAACAAAAGATAGCTGGGCATTGTGGCAGGTGCCTATAGTCCTAGGTACTCGGGAGGCCGAGGCAAGTGAATCACCTAAGCCCAAGAGGTGGAGGTTGCTGTGAGCTATGACGCCATAGCATTCTACTGAGGGCGAGAAAGAGAGACTCTGTCTCTAAAAAAAGAAAATAAGAGCAAGACCCCATCTCTACTAAAGTAGATACTTGGGAAGCTGAGGTAAAAGGATCACTTGAGTCCAAGAGTTTGAGGTTGCTGTGAGCTAGGCTGGTGCCATTACACTGGACAACATAGTGACTCTGTTCCAAATGAAACAAAAAAACGTAAAATATAAAATAAACAACAGATATTTACTTCTCTCAGTTCTGGAGCCTGGGAAATTCAAATCTAGGTGCCAGCAGATTCAGTCTCTTGTTAGGACCTGCTTCATGTTTCCATCTCCCTTGCCCCCCGTCCCTTAACCTGAAAGTGTCAAAGGGGTAACTCAGCTTTCTGGCTGGGGTCTCTTTATAAGAGGCTGAATCACATTTATTGGGATTCTGGCCTTATGCCTTAATTACCTGTCAAAGGTCCCACCTCCAAATAACATTGCCTTAAGAGTTGGGTTTCAGGGCGGCACCTGTGGGTCAGTGGGTAGGGCGCTGGCCCCATATACTGAGGGTGGTGGGTTCAAGCCCAGTCTCAGCCAAACTGCAACAAAATAATAGCCGGGTGCAGGCACCTTTAGTCCCAGCTATTTGGGAGGCTGAGGCAAAAGAATTGCCTAAGTACAGGAGTTGGAGGTTGCTGTGAGCTGTGTGATGCCACAGCACTCTACCCAGGGCCTTAAAGTGAAACTCAGTCTCTTAAAAAAAAAATTGGGTTTCAGCATAGGAGTCTTGTGAGGGGAGGGGAATTACAAGCATTAAGTGTATAGCAATTGGCTCAGTGCCTGTGGCTCAAGCGGCTAAGGCGCCAGCCACATACACCAGAGCTGGCAGGTTCAAATCCAGCCCGGGCTGCCAAACAACGACGGCTGCAACCAAAAAATAGCTGGGCCTTGTGGCAGGTGCCTGTAGTCCCAGCTACTTGGGAGGCGAAGGCAGGAGAATCGCTTGAGGCAAGGACCTGGAGGTTGCTGTGAGCTGTGATGCAATGACACTCTACCCAGGGCTACAGCTTGAGGCTCTGTCTCAAAAAAAAAAAAAAAAGCAATCACCCAGTAAATGAATAGGCCCAGTAAATAACTAAGATAACTTTTTCTATTAATGCCAGCATTTTGGGTGATTGAAGAGGAAGAATCATTTGAGCCCAGGAATTTCAGATTAGCCTAGGCAATACAGTGAGACTTTCTACCTGCAAAAAGTAAGAAAAACTGGTAGAGCGTGGTGGGTCTGTAATTTCACCTACTCAATAGGCTGAGACAGTAGGATCATTTGAGCCCAGAGGTTTGAGGTGTTAGTGAGGTATGAGGGTGTGACAGCACTCCAGCCTAAAGGACTGAGGGACTGAGCGAGATGGCTTTTTTTTTTTTTTTTTTTTTTTGATACAGAGTGATACTGTCTTTAAAAAAAAAAAAAAAAAAATTGGCTCTGCGCTCATAGCTCAGTGAGTAGGAGACCCGACCACATACACCAAAGCTGGCGGGTTTGAGCCCCGCCCTGGCCTGCTAAACAACAATGACAACTGCAACCAAAAAATAGCCGGGCATTGTGGCAGGAGCCTATAGTCCCAGGTACTTGGGAGCCTGAGGCAAGAGAATCGCTTAAACCCAAGAGTTGGAGGTTGCTGTGAGCTGTGACGCTACCGCACTCTACCGAGGGTGACAGAGTGAGACTCTGTCTCAACAATAAATAAATAAAATAAATTCGTGGTGCGCTAAAGTTGAAGAGGCAGAGGAACAATGTTGGAGAGTTACGTGAGCAAAATGGGTAAACATTTGCACCGCGTGTAGGTGTGATGGTAAGGAATACCAGTATGGGCCAGACCCTCACGACTGTAATCCTAGTACTCTGGGAGGCCGAGGCAGGTGGATTGCTTGAGCTCACAGGTTTGAGACCATCCTGATCCAGAGCGAGACCTCGCCTCTAAAAATAGCCGGGTTTGTGGCAGATACTCGGGAGGATGTAATCCCAGCTACTCGGGAGGCTGTAATCCCAGCTACTCGGGAGGCTGAAGCAGGAGGATTGCTTGAGCCCTAGAATTTGAGGTTGCTGTGAGCTATGATGCACTCTACTGAGGGCGACAAAGTGCGACTCTGTATCAAAACAAACAAACAAACAAAAAAAAGCAAGAAAAACAAACACCAGCATCTCCCCTCCTCAAAGTGCGTTGCGCCCACGCTCCCACAGCTGGTTTGCAGGCCGGAAGCAGAGATGCATTCTGGGGCTTGCAGTTTCCTCCCGAGCCGGAAAACTCAGAGGTGACAATCACCATGATCTACAACGAGGTGTCCCCCTTCGGCCAGTACGGTGAGACTCATTCTGCACTTCAGAAGACAGTTTCATATACCAACCATCACAAGGAAGAACGGGACTTTCCCTGATTGACAGATACAATTCTCCTTCAGAGTCAAGATTCTGACGTTAAAATCTGACCTCTTTGCCTTGTTGCCTGGAAAAACGAAGTGATACTTATATAAACCAATGGGAAATTCTTAGGAAACTAGTGTCAAGCGACAAATCAATTTGTAAGGATTAGTTCCTAACACTATTGGCCAACGTTTTCGACTGGCGGGTCTTTCTGCCAATAAGACATGGATATCCGCTAATGGGCGGAACCAACAGTTCTTTTTTCGAAACACCGCCTACTGGCGTTGACAAATTGATATCCGCTGCTATTGGTTTTTGCACAATAGTGACAGTTCTCCAGTCCAAAGAGCCCTTGAGACCGACCCCAGTGGGAAGGCTTACTTAGCCATGGGACAGTACCTCTGTTTGATTGGTTCTTGTATCTGAGTGACAGCACCATCGGCTAATCGAAGGCAACGTGAGGTCTTCTGGTGCAGCCCCAGGCCCGGGGCGGGAGGTTGCTAAAGTCGGGTGTCGCCAGAGAACCGGATGAGGCGGCGACTGTGAGGCCGAGCCGGGAGCGGGCGTCGCGCCGAGGCACAGGCGGGCGGGGAGCAACGGCCGTAGTCGCCGCGGCGCCGGGTCGTTGGGGTTCGGGGTCGGGGGCCGGGGCAGCGAGGAGCGCCGGGCGCTCGGGCCGGGAAGCGCTGGCGTCATGGGCAACCGCGGGATGGAAGAGCTGATCCCGCTGGTGAACAAGCTTCAGGACGCCTTCAGCTCCATCGGCCAGAGCTGCCATTTGGACCTACCGCAGATCGCGGTGGTGGGCGGCCAGAGCGCCGGCAAGAGCTCGGTGCTGGAGAACTTCGTGGGACGGTAAGTGAGCGCAGCAGGGACTGTGGGCGGGCGGGCGGACGGCGGCCTAGGGCGCGGAGGACGAAGTGGGAATGGCGCGCCCTGCGCCGCCGGCGTAATTGCGACGCTTGCGTGGCCGCGACAGGGACGGAGACAGCTGGAGGGCCCTGTGTGTCGCCCTAGATGGAAGTCTTTCTGCAGGAGCCGGGGAGCCAGCTTAGGCCCCCGAGGCGGTCTCACGGCTCCGTGTCAGTGAGACGAGGTGCAGCGGACCCTTGCCATTTGTCTTGTCTCAGCTTTTGTGGGTGAAATGTGCCATCTCGTTGCCTTTGGGTCAGAGTTTGATCCCTCTTCTCCTCTGTTTGGCTGTCTGACGGCGTGAAACCTGCCACCTAGATATCTGTCAGGGTGACCCTTGTCGTCTGGCTGGATATTCATTAATCTGGAAGCAGCCTCCGCTGTCTGGTTGGTTATGGTTGTGTCCTGGGCTGGTATCCCCCCTACCATCACCATTTGGCTGTCCATCTGTCCAGGCCCACCTGGCGGTCCCCTGTTTTGTGAATAGTCACTTGGGGTGACCTTCGCTGTCTGGGCGTCCATCCTTGCCTTTCACAGACTTAAGCAGTTAGTGGTCTCACCATCCTGTGGTCCCTATTGGCCTCCACTATCAGAGTGGCTGGCTGACTGAACCCTAGGGGACCCTGTTGTTGGGTTCTCTCAGGTTGACGTTTCTGCTTTGTCCCTGGTTAACGGTGGATTCTCTCTTGCAAGTGCATCCTTCTGTCTGTCTGTCTGCTTTAGTGTCTGTCCATCTCCTAGTCTGTCCATCACTGCCTCTGCTGCCTCTGCCTAGCCCAGCCTTCCTGGCAGGGGGTGGGAAGAAAGTGGAAGAGAGTATGGAGCTAAAGGATAAAGCTTGAACCCCCCACTTTCCTTGTCCAGTTGGAAGTAGAAACTTTTGGGGGCGTTTATCCAGGATTCCTTCCTGGTTCGTGTCAGTGTGCTCCAGGGAGCATAGGGTCCAACCCACCAGCTGCAGCCTATGAATCAGGCTTTCCTGCAGCCTGGGAAGGGGCTTCTTGCCTGATCGGGCCTCAATGGGAAGAGCTGGGATGTAGCCTTTCTTGGGCAGCCCTGAGAATCTTCGGTGTGCCCATCTGTCCAGTGCACAAATTCCACTCTCTAGGCTGTTTCCAGGATTCAGGAAGCAAATGAACCAGAACAGTCTTATCCTCCCCTTTGCCCTGCCTCTTGCTTCCCCTTCTCTTGGATGGGTGGCCACTTCTCCATTCCAGGAAGTACTCCATTTGTGAAGGTGTGGCTGCCAAATGATGGCCTCCTCCTCCTTGTTCTCATTGTTATTGTTATTACTGTGCTAATCAGTGCTAAGGGGTCATGTTCATACAGCACGCCCTAGACTGCATCTTTATTGGCTGAACATCTAGAATCCCACAATGAATGAGTAGGGAGAACGAGTTCTGTTATCATCCCTACCTTGGAGATGAGCCAGAAGGAAGGAGCTCTGAAAGGACTTGGTGTTCACTCAAGGCCACCAGGATGGTGCAAGGCTGAGACTGACTGGGTATCCAGCCTGCCTGGTTGTCTAGCCCTGTTCCTGCCATCCAGAGCCCTTGGGAGTTTTGCTCTCAGCAGTGTGAATTTCCTTCTTTGCATGTTTGGCTCTTCGCCCTCTAACTACTCTGGTGGAAAGGTGTGGACTTGGGGTCAGCAGCACCTGGCCTGATCTCAGGGGTGTAAGCCCCTCTGACCTGGTCTCAGGGCTGTAAGCCCCTTTGAGTGGCAGTCATCCTTTCTGGACAGGCTTCTGGTGGGGGCATCTGCAAAGATGTATTATATTGGCCTTGTGACTTTGCACAGGTTGTTTGACCTCTCAAAGCCTCAGCTTCTCCTCCGGGGCAATGGATGGCCCATTGCGAGACTGTTGGAAGGATGCAGTAACATGGTGCCTTGAAAGTGCTTACTTAGCATGGGACCTGGCATACTGTAGGTCTATGTGGACTGGACTCTTATTCACCGAGCTTATTCCTTTCATATTGGTGACCAAGCTAGCCACAGTTAAAGTACTTTCACTTAAGCCTATAAGGGTAGCATTGCTATAACACCCATTTTACAGACCAGGAAACTGAGGTTCAGAGTGCTGAGCAAAGCACTTCTGGTCAAGGCTGGTCAGTGAGGAATTGGGGGCCTGGGTTTGGGGATATAGGCATCTTCTTTCCCCACCTCTTATCATTTCCTCTAACCATTGCTCTTCTCTCCTGCTCACCCTGGCATCTGACACCTATCAGCTACTACTGTGCCAACCTTGTATAATCATATAGTGCAGGAGTTGCTTGTTAAGAGCATCAATTCAGTGCCTCACTTTGAATCCAACTCCCTACTTCCTTTTGTGAATTTGGCCAAACCAAATGGAGAACACGTTTACTCCCTGGCACTGGAGATGTGTACAGTGGGCATCCTGGTTGACTTCAACGTGTGAACCTGAGAGCATGTCAAGGGCCCGTAGTACCCAGGGCTTCAACATGGGGTGCCTCAACGCATTCTTAGAAAATCCCTTCCCTAGGGTGGTGCCTGTGGCTCAAAGGAGTAGGGCGCTGGCCCCATATGCTGGAGGGTGTGGGGTTCAAACCCAGCCTTGGTCAAAAACTGGGAAAAAAAAAAGAAAGAAAGAAAATCCCCTCCTTATGGATTTTCTAAGAATGTGGTCAGGGGCCGGGTGTGGTAGCTCATGCCTGTAATCTTAACACTCTGGGAGGCTGAGGTGGGTGAATTGCTTTTTTTTTCTTTTGAGGCAGAGTCTTACTTGGTCACTCTTGGTAGAGTGCCATGGCATCTTAGCTCACAGCAACCTCAAACTCTTGGGTTCAAGTGATTCTCTTGCCTCAGCTTTTGAGGTAGCTGGGACTATAGGAGCCCCCCACAACACCTGACTATTTTTTAGAGACAGGGTCTCGTTCTTGCTTAGTCCTGAACTCATGAGCTCAGGCATTCCACCCGCCTCAGGCCTCCCAAGTGCTGGGATTACAGGTGTGAGCCACTGCACTCAGTTATGGTGAATTGCTTGAGCTCAGGAATAGGAGACCGGTCTGAGCCCGATCAAGACCCCATATTATGGCAAGCAGCAATTTGTGGGTGGCGAAGTTAAACTGTGTAAAAAAAAAAAAAAAAAAAAAAAAAGAATGTTTTCTCTGCCCTGTTTGTTTGTGAGCAGAATGGGGTTTGTAGATTGGTGGCCTTGGGGGCTGAGGACTGTCTGCTGTGTCTTTTATTTCACCTGCTAGGCATTTAGAAAATTTTGTGTTTATTGAGCTGCCAGTGTTTAAAAGTTAGATTTCACATCAAAATCCATGGTACTGTAATACACATTGATCTTTAGAATTTAGTGGTGAAGCCCACAGGCTCTGAGCCCATAGCCTGGCTCCACCATATTTCACTGTGTGATTTCAGCCAGGTGGAATTGGCTTTCTGGGTCTCAGATTCCTTTCCTATAAGATGGAGGTGATAACTGGACCCTTTCCTGGGAAATGATGAGTGATTGATTATGCCCGGAGTGCATGGACCCTGCACCAGTGGTGGCTGCTGTTAGAATCATCTGGCCTTGCTGTGTCTAGGTCCCTTGCGGCACCAACTGCTTGGATTTCAGAAGCACCAGCCATTGCCCTGCCAGACTAGGAGTTGCCACTGGAGCTGCCATAGTCCCCACTACTTCCTAGCACCCATCCATGTCCAATTTACATTTGCTTAGAGCCTCCTACCTCTGGAACCTTTGAGTTTGAGATCTTTGGCTTATCTGCCCTGTCCTAGCAGATAGACTTATGGCCCTAAGGAGAAAGATGTGGGATTCCTCCTGATACTTGTCATTCAGCCTCAGGAGGTGGCACCAGGGAGAAGCTTGGGAGTGGCTGGGTAAGTCCCCCATCACACCTGGGGAAGAGCAGGAAGAGGCTGAGGCAGGAAGCTTAGATTGCCCAAGCTGTCTTTGGTCCTATGAGGGTCACTTCTCAGAGTTACATTTCCTCAGTTAGGAAATGGAACTGTTAGCAGACCAGATAGGATCTGTTTCAACTCCTAGCGCCGATGAAGTTGCCTGGTGCCTTCTCATTGCAACACTTGGAAGAATACTGAACAAGGACTAAATCCCTCCTCTTTATAATGAAAATTATTAAGGGTGGACGAGGTGTCTCATGCCTGTAATCCCTGCCCTCTGGGAGGCTGAGATGGGTGGATTGCTTGAGCTCAAAAGTTTGAGACCAGCCTAAGCAAAAATGAGACCCTGCTTATTTAAAATAATAATAATAATAATAATAGGTTCGGCACCCGTAGCACAGTGATTATGGCACCAGCCACATAAACTGAGGTTAGCGGGTTCAAACCCAGCCCCAGCCAGCTAAACAACTGCAACAAAAAAAGAGCCAGGTGTTGTTACCGGCGCCTGTAGTCCCAGCCACTTGGGAGGCTGAGGCAAGAGAAACACCTAACCCCAAGAGTTGGAGGTTGCTGTGAGCTGTGCCGCCACGGTATTCTACCAAGGGCGACATAGTGAGTCTCTATCTCAAAAAAAAAAAAAAAAAGAAAAAAAAAAGAAAAGTAGCCGGGCGTTGTGGAGGGTGCACGTAGTCCCAGCTACTGGGATTACTGGCGCCAGCCACATACACCAAGGGTGGTGGGTTTGAATCCAGCCCAGGGCCAGCTAAACAACTGTATCCAAAAAAGAGCCGGGCGTTGTGGCAGGTGCCTGTAGTCTCAGCTACTTGGGAGGCTGAGGCAAGAGGATGGCTCGAGCCCAAGAGTTTGAGGTTGCTGTGAGCCATGATAGCATGGCACTATACCCAAGGCAACTGAGTGTGACTCTGTCTTAAAATATAAAAAAAATTGGCAGCACCCATAGCTCAGTAGGTAGGGCGCCAGCCACATACACCAAGGATGGTGGGTTCAAACCTGGCCTTGACCAGCTAAAACACAATGGCAACTGCAAAGAAAAAAAAATAGCCAAATATTGTGGCAGGTGCCTGTACTTCCAGGTACTCGGGAGGCTAAGGTAAGAGAGTTTAAGTCCAAGAGTTTGAAGTTGCTGTGAGCTGTTGCGCCACGGCACTCCACTCAGGGTAACAGCTTGAGACTCTTGTCTCAAAAAAAAAAAATTTAAAAGTGGGAATTATTGGCTGGGTGGTGGCTGACATCTGTAATCCTAGCACTTTGGGAGGCTGAGGTGGGAGGATCACTTGAGCTCAAGAGTTCAAAACCAGCTTGAGCAAGAGCAAGATCCCCATATCTACTAAAAAAAAAAAAAATTAGCTGGATAATATGGCAGGCCCCTGTAGTCTTAGCTACTTGGGAAGCGAAGCTGAGGCAGGAAGATCTCATGAACTGAGGAGGTGGCTGTGAGCTGTGAGCTAGGTGAAGCCACGGTATTCTAGACTGGGTGACAGAGTAAAACTCTGTCTCAAAATAAAGTGGGGGGGATTATCTTAGCTCAGCACCTGTAGCTCAGTGGCTAGGGTGCTGGCCACATATACCAGGGCTGATGGGTTCAAACCCAGCCCAGGCCTGTCAAACAACAATGACAACAACAACAACAACAACAATAAAAAATAGCCAGGGGTGGTACCCATAGCTCAGTGGGTAGGGCACCGGCCATATACACTGAGGCTGGTGGGTTCCAACCCAGCCTGGGCCAGCTAAAAACAACAATGACAACTGCAACAACAATGAACAAATAGCTGGGCGTTGTGGCAGGTGCCTAGAGTCCCAGCTACATTGGAGGCTGAGGCAAGAGAATTGCTTAAGCCCAAGAGCTTGAGGTAGCTGTGAGCTATGACACCAAGGCACTCTACCCAGGGTGACAAAGTGAGACTGTCTAAAAAAAAAAAGAAAAAGAAAAAAAAGTCCTCAAAACATTAGGTATTGTTCATTTGTTCATTGAAAAAATGTTTTCTGATCACTTTTAGGCCCTTTTACTGTGTGGCTAGGGACATAGCCTTGTGCAAGTTACCAAAATCCCTGCTCTGGAGGACTTGGCTTTTTAGCAGGGGATAGGTAAAGGAGAAACATGGCAGAAGGTGGTAAATACAGTGCGGGGGATGCAGGGAGAGGATAAAGGAATGGGATAAGGGAGTGCTCTCAATGAGGGGGTTACATTTTAAATAGTGGAGTCAGATGACATTTGAGCAGGGACTTAAAGGAGGTAAGAAAAGCCCCTGTGGGCAGCAGGAAGAGCATCCTAGGCTTCGGGTACAGCCAATGCAAAGGCTGTGGAGTGGGAGCCACCTGAAGGCCAGTGGAGCAGATGGGTAGAGGAAGTGAGATCCAGAGGTAGGAGGGGAACAGGTGCAGGGTGTAGGCAACCTTGGAAGCAGGGAGGGCTCTAAGCAGACAGACCGCCAGTGGCACTGTTCTTCTCACCCTGGGCCAACTTCTGAGTGAGTTTTGGGAGTTCTCCTTTGATTTCCAGCTTGACCTTAAGACTCCAAAAGCATGTAGGCATCCTGTGCCATTTTGCTTTTATTTATAATTATTTATTTATTTATTTTGAGGCAGAGTTTTACTTTGTTGCCCTCAGTAGAGTGCTATGGCGTTATAGCTCACAGCAATCTCAAACTACCGGGCTCAAGTGATTCTCTTGCCTCAGCCTCCCAAGTAGCTGGGACTACAGGCGCCTGCCACAGTACTCAGCTGTTTTTAGAGACTAGGTCTTACTCTGGCTCAGGCTGTTCTCAAACATGTAAGCTCAGGCAATCCACCCACCTTGGCCTCTCAAGTGCTGGGATTACAGGCGTGAAACACCGTGCCTGGCCCATTTTGCTTTTAGCAAGAAGCCCCTGCCAGTTGGACTGTGCCATCTCCAGCTACATTTCTATTTTGCCTTTGGTGATGAATCCCTCCAGGGAAATATGGATCACCCACAGGGCTGCTCCCTGTTCATTTTTTATTTTTATTTTTTAATTTTTTTTGAGACAGTCTTACTATGTCACCCTTGGTAGAGTGCGATGGTGTCACAGCTCACGGCAACCTCAAACTCCTGGACTTAAGCAATTCTCATGCCTCGGCCTTCCAGTAGCCGGGACTATAGGCTCCTGGCTATTTTTTGTTGCAGTTGTCATTGTTGTTTTAGCAGGCCCAGGCTGGGTTTGAACCCGCCTGCCTCATTGTACGTGTCTGGCACCATAACCACTGCAACACCAAACTCTTGGGCTTAAGCGATTCTCTTGCCTCAGCCTCCCAAGTGGCTGGGACTATAGGCGCTTGCCACAATGCCCAGCTGTTTTGTTGTTGCAGTTGTCATTTTTGTTTTAGCTTGCCTGGGCTGAGTTCAAACATGCCACACTTGGTGTATGTGGCTGGCGCCCTACCCTCATAGCTACGGGTCCTGCCCCTCATAATTCTTGCTTTGTTTTTTGCTCATTTAGGGATTATGTTTATAACTAGGAAGATAGCCTGGGGGGGGGGGGGGCTGGCCACCGAACAGAACCCTTTCTGCCTCCCACTGTTTACATTTGGCTCAGAGTCACATCCTCCAAACTTGTGCTGATTTGAATGAAGATGCTGAAATTACAGGCTCCTCAACTGCTGAAGAAAATGGGAACAGGATCTAAATTTTCGTTTACTATGGTTGCCAACCACATGCTGTAATTAAGCCCTTATTGTGTCAAACCTTTGAAAAAACCATGCCAATAATGAGATATTTATAGGGCTTTAGCTACAATCTGAATAAAAGAAAAAGAATGGCCCTGCCATCTATGCAAGATGGCATGTGAGAGGAAAGACCACTGCTTCTGGTTGTATTGGGGGTTTCTGTTAATATAGAGAACTTAGTCCCAGCAGAGAGATTAGGAATTTTTCCCCATTGAGTCACCCTTACCTTAAACCTGAAGTGGGGTGACTGTTTCATTTTTCATCTGCTTCTGGGGGTTTATAACATATGAAGAGCTGATGTTGGGGGCCAGGTGCAGTGGTTTATGCCTGTAATCCTAGCAGTGGGTGGACTGGTTGAGCTTAGGAGTTCAAGACCAGCCTGAGTAGGAGCAAGACCCTGTCTACTAAAAATAGAAAAAAAAAACAACCAAACAAACAAAAAAAACTAGTCAGGCAAGGTGGCTGGTGCCTGTAGTCTCAGCTGCTTGGGAGGCTAAGGCAAGAGAATGGCTTGAGCCCAAGAGTTGGAGGTTGCTGTGAGCTCTGATAACGCCCTGGCACTCTATCAAGGGCGACAGAGTGAGACTCTGTCTCAAAAAAAGGCTCAGTGAGTAGGATGCCAGCCACATACACTGAGGCTGGTGGGCTCAAGCTCGGCCCAGACTTTCTAAACAACAATGACAACTGCAACCAAAAATAGCTGGGCGTTGTGGCAGGTGCCTGTAGTCCCAACTACTTGGGAGATTGAGGCAGGAGAATCGCTTAAGCCCAAGAGTTGGAGGTTGCTGTGAGCTGTGACACCATGGCACTCTACCCAGGGCAACAACTAGAGGCTCTGTCTCAAAAAAATAAAAGCCAGGCGTGGTGGCTCAGGCCTGTAATCCTAGCTCTCTGGGAGCTGAGGTAGATGGATCACTTGAGCTCAGGGGTTTGAGATCATCCTGAGCAAGATCAAGATCCATCTCTACTAAAAAAAAAAATAGAAAAACTAAGGCGGTGCCTGTGCCTCAGGGAGTAGGGCTCCAGTCCCATGTACCAAAGATGGCGGGTTCAAACCTGGCGCTGGCAAAAGCAACAACAACAACAACAAAAAAAGGTAAAATGTTTGGGCAGTGCCTGTGACTCAGTAGGGTGCTGGCCCCACATACCGAGGTTCAAACCTGTCCCCGGCCAAACTGCAACAAAAAAATAGCTGGCCCCACCTACTCGGGAGGCTGAGGCAAGAGAATCTCCTAAGACTAGGAGTTGGAAGTTGCTGTAAGCCGTGACATCACAGCACTCTACTGAGGGTGATAAAGTGAGACTCTGTCTCTACAAAAAAAAGGAAAAGAAAAGAAAAAATAGCCGAGTGTGGTGGGGGTCTATAATTCTAGCTACTTGGGAGGCTGAGGCAAGATTGTTTGAGCCCTGAGGTTTGAGGTTGCTATGAGCTATGATGCCACGGCCTTTTACCCAGGGTGACAGAGTGAGACTCTCTCAAAAAAACAAAAGACTGGTTCGGTGCCTGTAGCTCAGCAGCTAGGGTGCCAGCCACATACTCCAGAGCTGTTGGGTTCGAATCCAGCCCGGGCCTGCCAAACAATGACAACTACAGCCAGAAAATAGCCGGGCGTTGTAGTGGGCGCCTAGGGTCCCAACTGCATGGGAGGCTGAGGCAGAAGAATTGCTTAAGCCTAGGAATTTGAGGTTGTTGTGAGCTGTGATGCCACGGCACTCTACCCAGGGTGACATACTGAGACTCAAAAAAAAAAAGGTTGGGCGCCCATAGCTCAGTGGTTAGGGCGCCAGCCACATGCTCTGGGGCTGGTGGGTTTCACCCTGGCCCAAGCCTGCTAAACAATAACAACAAAATATCCAGCATTGTGGCAGGCACCTGTAGTCCCAGCTACTAGGGAGGCTGAGGCAAGAGAATCACTTGAGCCCAAGAGTTGGAGGTTGCTGTGAGCCATGACGCCTTGGCACTCTACCGAGGGTGACAAAGTAAGATTCTGTCTCAATTTAAAAAAACAAAAGGCAAAGCTAGGCTAGGTGGCTCACACCTATAATCCTAGCACTCTGGGAGGCTGAGGCAGGTGGTTTGCTTGAGCTCAGGAGTTCAAGATCAGTCTGAGCAAGAGCGAGACCCTGTCTTTAAAAAATATAGTGGGGTGGTGTTGTGGGTGCCTGTAATGTTTGGGCAGTGCCTGTGCCCTCAGGAAGCTGTGACAAGTGAATTGCTTGAGCCTAGGAGTTTGAGGGTGCTGTGAGCTCTGATGCTACAGCACTATACCAGGGCAACAAAGTGAAACTCTGTCTCACAAATAAAAAACAGGCTCGGCGCCTGTTGCTCAGCAGCTAGGACACTAGCCACATTACACTGGAGCTGGTAGGTTCAAACCCAACCAGGGCCTGCCATACAATAAAGACAACTACAACCAAAAAATAGCGGGCATTGTGGCAGGTGTCTGTAGTCCCAGCTACTTGGGAGGCTGAGGCAAGGGAATTGCTTAAGCCCAAGAGCTGGAGGTTGCTGTGAGCTGTGACACCATAGCACTCTACCCAGGGTGACATAGTGACACTGTCTCAAAAAAAGAAAAGAATTGATGTTGGTGGACACTGACCCTGCACCATGCACAGGGAGTTATATATAAAATCTGACCACCTGGTCCAAGAATCTCTGGGGGTGGAGGCTTCTGTTCTTAGCATCTCTCTTTTACAGGTGGAGAAACTGATGCCAGAGATAGGAGGACTAGCCTGAAGCCAGGCAGGGAGAAGTACAGGAGCTGGAACTTGGACTGGACCTGTGTCCTCTGGAGCTGTATATCTGAGGACACAGGACATGGGATGGTGTGGGCCTGGATTTGTACCAAGGATGGGGCCTAGATTATGGACAGAAAGACTTTTGGCATTTTGGATGCTTCGAGTTGGTGGTATGTCTGACTGGCATCCCTGATGCTGGGGATCCAGCAGGGACTGAGCTGGAGAGAGAAGAGGTAAAGAATTAAATAAGCAAGAGCATTCTAGAAAAGGTAAGTGGTTTTCTCTGCACTGCACTGGGGTAGTAGGGAGGTGGCTGCTGGCCCTGCTTCAGATGGGGATGCCGAGGTGTTTGCTTTGCAGTTGAAGCAGTCCTGCAAAGACAGAACAGCAGATTTGGAGGCCCCTTCACACCCTGCCTGCTTGATTTCTGCTGCATATGGGAAAGAACCAGGAGGCACATGAGAGGCAGGAAGCTGTCCACCAGATGCCTACTTTTTTCTAAATTTTAAGTATGCAAGCACGGCCTGGAGACAGCATTCTAGGAAAAAAGGAAACCATTAGTGATGAAAAAGAATATCCCGCCCACCTTTTCCTCTTGTGTTCCCTACCCCCTCTTGGTTTTTTTTTTTTTTTTTTTTATTGTAGAGCTTCACTTTATCGACCTTGCTAGAGTGCTGTGGCATAACACAACTCACAGCAACCTCCAACTCCTAGGCTTAGGCGATTCTCTTGCCTCAGCCCTCCAGAGTAGCTGGGACTACAGGCGCCCACCACAATGCCTGGGTATTTTTTTGTTACGGTTTGCCTGGGGCTGGGTTTGAACCCGCCACCCTCGGTATATGGGGCTGGTGCCCTACCCACTGAGCCACAGGCACCATTTCCCCTCCTGTGTTTTTTGTACATATGTACATGCCAGATGTGTTGTCGCCTGTAAAGTATATGGCACTGACCGTTCTGGTTGCTTCATTTTTGGCCGTGTTTCCTACCAAACTGGAATTATCCTATTCATGTCAATCAGCAAATGATTTGCCAAGCATTTGGCACACCTTCGAGGTCTTTCATTGTTGGTATATTTGTAGTTGCCAAATGGAGAGCCCTGACTACCTCTGAGGGGTAAGGAATGGAGGTGGGAGGGGTGGCATCCAGGAGTCATTGTGACTGTCCCCATGATAAATGTCAGCACCTTCTGTGTGCTGTGATCCTTGCTGGGGTCTTGGCACAAGGCACTTCATTCACTTGGAGGCCAGTGCTTAAAAAAAAATCAATGAGGAGACTGAGGTACAGTGATTGCCCATGATGCTGGGGTTTTGAGTGGTTAGACTAGAACCCAGAGCTGAGGACTCGAGACTGTTGGCCTGTACCTAACCCCTGCCTTGGTCACATTGTCCAACCTCCTATTTCCCCTTGGCCTGATGTCAGTGTCTTTGGCATTGTCCCTGTTTGCCAGGTGCTGAGTACTGTCAGCGTATCCTCTGGGGCCTCCCCCATGTATGGACAAGGCAGCTGGCAGGGGCTGAGGTGGAGTTGGAGTGGAGATGTCACAGAGAGGGAGACTAGAAGCATCTGGCTTCTAGGGGCACATTCTAATGGGAGGGGTGGGAGAGTATGCAAGCTGGATATTCACACTGGGAGCCTTGTGGGAATGGTAGTCAGGGAATGCTTCTTGAAGGAGATGGTGGCCAGTCTTCCTACTGAGGTGAGAAGAATGGGCAGAAACAGAGAGGTGATCTCCTGAGCTCCTTGTACCTTCGTGCCCATTCCAGGAGGCAGGGGGAGAGATGAGACCTCACCTTTGGGGGCTCTCAGCCTGCTTAAGGGTGTGTTGAACCTAAAGCCAAGGGAATTCTCCTTTCTGGAGGGCTGGGATTGGCCTCTGTTTGTAGTTAGGGAAGTGACAATTACAGGCTAAAACTCTGAGGTCAGGCAGCGTGAGTGTCTTTCTGGGCCGGCTTCCTGGGCTGTTAGATGGGCAAGCGGGGTCCCCTCCCCAGGCTGTGGGACAATACCTTTACAGCTACTCGTGGGATACCTCTTCTGACTCTTGCTTCCTGTCTGGGTGCCAAATGGCCCTGGGAGGAGTGGGCGCCATTGCTGTCTTCATTAAGGGAGATCTCTTGGGTAAAAACTGAATCCACTCTGACCACACACATGGGGCTGTGAACAAGAGGCCCGTAGAGCTGCCCAGGGCCTTGGTGACACTCTCAGGCCCAGACAAAGGAGGAAAAGCCCTGGAGACTGCCATGTGACACATTTTCCCAGTGATAAGAGCCAGTGGGAAGAAACAGTCCCAGCTGGGGTGACCCTGCCTGCTGACTGCCCTGATATGCCCTGGTACGAGCAGGCCAGCCCAGAGGAAGCCCCCAGAGTGAGTCAGGACACAGCCTCATCTGTCCTGGCCATGCGGCCTCTGTCTTCTGTGCTGACAGACAGGGTCCTTCTAGGGAGTGGCAACCTTCTTGCCTGGGAGACCTGCCAGCTATGACAACAGTGCTTTTGGAAATTGGCTTTTTCTACCTGGTGGGTCAAGTTTGAGCTGGGGACCCATAAATCAAGGTCAGGGGCTGTGACTGGAGGCCACAAGCCACTGGCTCAGCTTGAGGGAGTCTTCCTGTGATTTGGGTTGGTGTGTATTATTATCTATCTTCCTGTGATTTGGGTTGGTATGTGTTATTGTCTTGCAGCGCTGAGTTTCCCATGTCTGGGCGGAAGTTGGTCAGACGGAAACCTGGCTTCTGCAGTGTATACCCCAGTGTTATTGTCTGGCACAGTTTGTCAGAGAGCTCAGGGCATAGTGCTTCTTGAGGTGGGCAGGCCTTACCTGGAATATACTCCTTCTAGTACTGGGTGAAAAATGATGCTCTGGCCTGATCTTCAACTCTTTTCTAATTACAAGAATTATTCACCTGTTTATTCATTGGGGGAAAAAAAGGGCCGCATTCAAATGTGCCAGCCTTGGTGTATGTGGCTGGGGCTTAACCATTGTGCTACGGGCGTCAAGCCTAGAGACAGGGTTTTTGTTGCCCAGGCTGGAGTGCAGTGGCAGAAGCACAGCTCACTTCAGCCTTGCACTTCTGGGCTCAAGAGATCCTCCTGCCTCAGGCTCCTGAGTAGTTGGGACTATAGAGCTATGCTACCACACACAACTAATTTATTTTTAATATTTCTGTAGAGATGTTTCACTGTGTTGCCACTGAGAGCTGTGGGGTCACAGCTCACAGCAGCCTCTAGCTCTTGGGCTTAGACAATTCTCTTTGCCTCAGCCTCCCAAGTAGCTGGGACTATGGGCACCCACTGCAACGCCCGGCTATTTTTTTGTTACGGTTTGGCTGGGGCTGGGTTTGAACCTGCCACCCTCGGTATATGGGGCCGGTGCCCTACTCACTGAGCCACTGGCACTGCCCCAGTGTGTGACTCTTTAAGAGACAGCATCTTGCTATGTTGTCTAGGCTAGTCTCAAATTCCTGACCTTAAGTAATTCTCCACCTCTAGGACCACAGGTGTGTATCACCATTGCTGGCTGCAGATCTTTTTTCTATTTTTCCAAGTGGGTGTGTCTTCTCCCCGACCACCTAGTGTGATTCTTAAGTCTACTAACAGAAGCTCCACAGCCCAAAGTCTCACCAGTATGTGACCTCCTTGTTCCATGTCCTGGCTATTTAGTGTTTCCAGGGGGGTTTGCCATTTTTTTTTTTTTTTTTTGAAACAGAGTCTCAAGCTGTCACCCTGAGTAGAGTGCCATGGCTTCACAGCTCACAACAACCTCAAACTCTTAGGCTTAAGCAATTATCTTGCCTCAGCCTCCCAAGTAGCTGGTTCTACAGGTGCCTGCCACAACACCCACCCGGCTATTTTTTGTTGTTTAGCAGGCTTGGGCCAGGTTTGAACCCACCATGTGGCTGATGCCCTAACCACAGAGCTACTGGCGCCCAGCCTAGTTTCTCTAGTTTTTTTCTCTTTATTTAATTTAAAAAGTTTATGCAAATTAATATGAGGATACAATATTTAGGTTATATTGTTCTCACTTCCAGGGCAAAGTTCCATTTGTAGAAGAGCCCCTCACCCGGGGGTGTGTTACACACCCTCACAATGTGCACATTAGGGGAGATTCCGCCTCATGCCCTCCCTCCCTCTGCCATATGTCCTCCCTTCTTCCCCTCCCGCTTCCCTCAACCCCCAAACTGGACTATTACAGTGTTTTATTGTTCTTAGAAATATGTAATTGTTTATATATTGATTTCACATTAGTATGGAGTTCATTGGATAGTCATCTTTCAATTCTATTTTTTTTTTTTTTTTTTTTGGCCGAGGCTGGGTTTGAACCCACCACCTCAGCATATGGAACTGGCGCCCTATCCCTTTGAGCCACAGGCACCACCCCATCTTTCAATTCTTATGATACTTTACTAAGAAGAATGTATTTCAACTCCATCCAGGTAAATGTAAAAGATGTAAAGTCTCTGTCTTTTTTAATGGCTGCATAATATTCCATGGTATACATATACTACAGTTTATTGATTTTTCATGGGTTGATGGGCACTTGGGTTGCTTCCATGACTTGGCTATTATGAATTGGCTGCAATAAACATTGGAGTGCAAATACGTTTGTGGTAAAATGATTTATGTTCTTCTGGGTAGATAACTAGTAATGGGATTGCAGAGTTAGGTTTTTCTGTTTTTAGAAGAGATGGGGGTCTCGCTTTTGTTCAGGCTGGTCTTGAACTCATGAGCTCAAGCAATCCACCCACTTCGCCTCTGAGCGTACTAGGATTATGGGCGTGAGCTACGGTGCCCAGCCTGTTGTTTTTTTTTCCGCAGTTTTTGGCTGGGGCTGGGTTTGAACCTGCCACCTCTGGTATATGGGGCCAGTGCCCTACTCCTTTGAGCAACAGGTGCCACCCAATGTGTATATATATATATACACATATATATATTTTGCAATTTTTGGCCTGGGGCGGGTTTGAACCTGCTACCTCTGGTATATGGGGTCAATGCCCTACTCACTGAGCCACAGGCGCTGCCCTGTGGTTTTGTTTTTTAATAAACTTTATTTATTTATTTATTCATTTATTTATTTTTGAGACAGAGTCTCAGTTGTCACCCTGGGTAGGATAGAGTGCTGTAGCATCATAGCTCACAGCAACCTCCAACTCTTGGGCTCAAACAATCCTCTTGCCTCAGTTTCTCTATTTTTGTAGGGGACAGGGGTCTTGATTTTTGCTCAGGCTAGTCTCAAACCTGTGAGCTCAAGTTATCCACCCTCTTCAGCCTTCCAGAGTGCTAGGATTACAGGTGTGAGCCACGGCGACTGGCCCTTTATTTTATTTATTAATTCTTCTTCTTCTTTTTTTTTTTTTTTTTTGCAGTTTTTGGCCAGGACTGGGCTTGAACCCACCACCTACAGCATATGGGGCCAGCACCCTGTTCCTTTGAGCCACAGGTGCTGCCCTTATTTATTTATTTATTTTGAGGCAGAGTCTCAAGCTGTTGCCCTGGGTAGAGTGCTGCGGTGTAATAATACACAGCAACTTCAAACTGCAGGGCTTAAGTGATTCCCTTGCCTCAGCCTCCCAAGTAGCTGAGACTACAGGTGCCCACCACAACTCCCAGCTATTTTTTGGTTGTTGTTTGGCAGGCCTGGACTGGATTCGAACCTGCCAGGTCCAATGTTTGTGGCTGACGCCATAGCTGCTGAGCTACAGGTTCTGTGCCAAATTTTTTTTTTTTTTTTGAGACAGAGTCTCGCTTTGTCACTCCATGTAGAGTGCCATGGCATTATAGCTTACAGCAACCTCCAACTCTTAGGCTGAAGTGATTCTCTTGCCTCAGCTTCCTGAGTAACTGGGACTACAGGTGCTCACCATAACGCCTGGATAGAGACAAGTTCTCCCTCTACTCAGGTTGATCTCTGAACTCCAGAGCTCACCTCAGCCTCCCACAGTGTTGGGATTACAGGCGTGAACCACCATGCCCAGATGTTTTTATTTTTTGAGAGAGAGTCTTGCTCATTCACTGTGGGTGGAATGCTGTGGTGTCATAGCTCACAGCAATCTCAAACTCTTGGGCTTAAGCGACCCTCTTGCCTCAACCTCCCAAGTAACTGGGACTACAGGCACCCACCATGATACCTGGCTAGTTTTTCTATCTTTAGTAGAGACAGAGTCTCTGTCTTACTAAGACTGGTCTCAAAACTCCTGAGCTGGCGGCCCCTGTGGCTTGGTGAGTAGGGCGCCAGCCCCATATACTGAGGGTGGCGGGTTCGAGCCTGGCCCTGGCCAAACTGCAATAAAAAATAGCTGGGCATTGTGTCAGGTGCCTGTAGTCCCAGCTACTCAGGAGGCTGAGGTAAGAGAATCGCCTAAGCCCAAGAGCTGGAGGTTGCTGTGAGCTGTGACGCTATGGCACTCTACCGAGGGCGACAAAGTGAGACTCTGTCTAAAATAAATAAATAAATAAATAACTCCTGAGCTCTAGCAATCCTCCTGAGTTGGCCTCCCATAGTGCTAGGATTATAGGCATGAGCCACCATACCCACCCTAATAAACTTTTTGTTTTGGAGTAATTTTAGATTAAATAAGCTTTAAATTGATGAAAAAGTTACCAAGATAGTACAGGAAGCCCCCTTCTATCCTTCATTCAGATCGCCTTATTGTACATTTCTTACAACAGAAAATTACCCTTGGTACATTACCAGTAAGAATGTCAGGCTATGCAGGTTTTTGTCTCAGGATCCACATTGCATTGAGTTGTTATGTCTCCTTAAATCTTTCCCTGGTCTGGGACAGTACTTCATTCTTAAGTTGTTTTTCATACCTTGATATTTCACATAATGTCCCTCAGTTTGGGCTTATCTGGTATTTTCTCATGGTTAGCCTGGGGAGATTTTTGTGAGTTTTGGGGACTATACTGGTGAGATATCCTTCTCCTTGAATCCTATTGGGGGTACATGATATATACAAGAGTTACTGGTTATTGCTAGTGATGTTGACCTTGATCTTTTGGCTAAGGTGGGGTTGCCAGGTTTCCCCAGGGGAAAGTTACTATTTTTCTATGTTTTATTATATCCTTTGGAAGCATTGAGGTTTTTCTCTTCTTTTTCTCCATAAAGTGCTGTGGGTGTCATCATAGTTCACTGCACACCTCAAACTCCTGGGCTTAAGCAATCCTCCTGCCTTAGCCTCCCTAGTAATTGAGATGACAGGTGTATGCCACTATCCCCGGTAATTATTTCCTTCCTCCCTTACTTCCTTCCTTCCCTCCCTCCCTTCTTTCCCAGATGGATGGGGGTCTCACGTGGAGGATGAGCTCAGGCTCACGTTGAACTTCTGAGCTCAAGTGATCCTCTTTGGTCTCCCAGACTGCTAAGGATTACAGGCTTGAACCACTCTGCCTGGCTTTATTTATTTATTTATTTTTTTCAAGCATGGTCTCGCTCTGATACCCAGGCTAGAGTATCAGTGGTCCTCCCACCTTAGCCTTCCAAAGCACTGGGATTACTGGTGTTAGTCACCACCAGGGGCTAAATTTTTTACTTTTTGTAAGGATGTGGTCTTGTTTCAATGTGATGGTTTGAATGAGTAATACATCTACATAACACCAAGATTTTAAAATGTCATAAAAAATAAACAGAGGAAAGCCTAGGTTTCCTCAGTCTCTCCCTGCATACTAAAGCAAATATAATGTGTCTTATTCTGTCCTCCTGCCCTCCCTGTACATTGATTTATATCCTCTTCTGCAAGGTGAGATTGTCACTTAATAGTATATACCGTATAAGCCGAGTTTAAAACCCAAATTCAGCGCAAATTTTGTTCCGAAAAAACTCGGCTTATACTCAAGTATATACAGTGTGTATATATATATTTTGAGACACAGTCTTACTTTGTTGCCATTGGTAGAGAACTCTGATGTCATAGCTCACAGTAACTTCCAACTTTTGGGCTCAAGCGATTCTCTTACCTCAGTCTCCTAAGTAGCTGGCACGACAGGCATCTGGCCCAACACTATTTTTAGAGACATGGGAGGGTGTCTCAATCTTGTTCAGGCTTGTCACGAACTCCTGAGGTCAGGCAATCCACCCGCCTTGGCATCCCTGAGTGCTAGGATTATAGGCATGAGCTACTGTGCCTGGCCCTAAAGGTCTAATTTTTTTCTTCTTTCTCACCATGTCGCCCTTGGTAGAGTGCCATGGTGTTACAGCTCACAGCAACCTCAAACTCTTGGGCTTAAGTGATTTTCTTGCCTCAGCCTCTCCAGTAGCTAGGACTACAGGTGCCGGCCACAACGCCTGGCTATTTTTGTTGCAGTTGTAATTGTTATTTAGCTGGCCCAGGCTGGGATTGAACTCGCCACCCTCAGTGTATGTGGCTGGCGCCGTAACCACATTGCTACAGGCACCGAGCCTGAAGGTCTAATTTTTAAAGTACCATTTATTTAAAAGACCACCTTTGTTTAATTGCCTTTGTCAGAAATTAATCAGCAGAGGTGGCTTATACCTTGGGAGTCTAAGGCTGGTGGATTGCCTGAGCTCACAAGTTTGGGACCAGCCTGAGCTAGAGCGAGATGCTGTCTCTAAAAAATAGCCAGGTTTTGTGGTAGGCGCTTGTAGTCCCAGCTACTTGGGAGGCTGAGGCAAGAGGATCACTTTAACCCAAAAGTTTGAGGTTGCTGTGAGCTAAGATGCCACGGCATTTACCAAGGATGACCAAGTGTGACTCTTGTCTCAAAAAAAAAAAAAAGAGAAAAAGAAATCAATCAGCCATATTTGTACAGTTCCTATTTATTTATTTATTTGGAGACAGAGTCTCAAGCTGTCACTCTGGGTAGAGTGCTGTGGTGTCACAGCTCACAGCTACCTCAAAGTCTGGGGCTTAAGCAATTCTCTTACATCAACCTCCAAAGTAGATGGGACCACAGACTTCCGTAACAACAACTGGCTTTTTTTTTTTTTTTTTTTGTAGTTGTCATTCTTGTTTAAGCTGACCTGGGCTGGGCTCGAACCCACCACCCTTGGTGTATGTTGCTGGCCTCCTAATCGCTGAGCTACAGGTGCCGCCCTGCAGGTCCATTTTAGACTATCTGTTTGCTAACAGTGATCTGTGGGGATTTATTGGCCAAAACTACATTTCCTTTTCTTTTCTTTTTTTTTTTTTTTTTGGTAGAGACAGAGTCTCATTTTATCACCCTCAGTAGAGTGCTATGGCGTCACACAGCTCACAGCAACCTCCAACTCCTGGACTGAAGCGATTCTCTTGCCTCATTGTCCCGTGTAGCTGGGACTATAGGCGCCCCCACAGTGCCCGGCTACTTTTTTGTTGTGGTTTGGCTGGGGCTGGGTTTGAACCTGCCACCCTTGGTATATGGGGCCAGCGCTCTACCCACTGAGCCACAGGCACTGCCCCAAAACTACATTTCTTTAATCCTATTGCTTTATAGTAAGTCTGGCCATGTTTATCCTCTTTGTTCTTGTTTTACAAAATTGTTTTGGTTAATCTAGTTCCATTACCTTCACATTTATAGTTTAGAATCAGCTTGTTTCAAAAGCAAACAATTCTTATGAAAAGTAAAAGCTTAAGGGCAGTGCCTGTCACTCGGTGGGTAGGGCGCCAGCCACATACACTGAGACTGGCAGGTTTGAACCTGGCCCGGGCCAGCTAAAACAACGACAACTATAACAACAAAAAATAGCCAGGCATTGTGGCTAGTGTCTAGAGTCCTAGTTACTTGGGAGGCTGAGGCAAGAGAATTGCTTAAGCCCAAGAGTTTGAAGTTGCTGTGAGCTGTGACACCACAGCACTCTACCCAGGGACGACAGCTTGATACACTGTCTCAAAAAAAAAAAAAAAGAAGGAAAGAAAAAGAAAAGGAAAAGCTTAAATCAGCTTGTTGATTTCTACAAAAAAGATCGTCCTGTATCAGTACCTGGAGAATGTTGTTAGTTTCTGTAACTGTGTATTTTTCCATCCACTGTGACTGCCCACTTGGACACGTAGTCTCTTATCTTCTTGATCTTGTAACCTTGATTTTTTTATTTTTTTTCTTTTTTCTTGAGATAGAGCCTCACTTTCTTACCCAGGCTGGAGTGCTGTAGTGGCATCAGCTTAGCTTACAGCAACCTCAAACTCTTGGGTTCAGGCATTATCCTCGTGCCATAGCCTCCTGAATAGCTGGGACTATAGGCGCCTGCCACGGCACTTGGGTAGTTTTCCCATTTTTAGTAGAGACAGGGTCTTGTTCTTGCTCAGGCTGCTCTTGAATTCCTGAGCTGGAGCAGTCCACCCACCTTAGCCTCCCAGAGTGCTAGGATTACAGGGGTGAACCAACACGCCCAGCCTTACCTACAGTCTTGTCCCCAGCCTCTGAGCTGTTCTCCTTAGGTGGAAGAATGTAGTCTGTTAATGTGTCCTTATTGGCCAGGTACAGTGGCTCATCCCTGTAATCCTAGCACCTTGGCAGGCCAAGTTGGAAGGATCACTTGAAGCTAGGTTTGAGACCAGCCTGGGCAACATAGCAAAATCCCATCTCTCTCTTGCTCTCTCTCTCTCTCTCTTTTTGAGACAGCATCTCACTTTATCACCCTTAGTAGAGTGCTATGGCACCTCAGCTCACAGCAACCTCCCACTCCTGGGACTAGGCGACTCTCCTGCCTCAGCCTCCTGAGCAGCTGGGACCACAGGCGCCCGCCACAATGTCCAGCCACTTTTCTATTGCAGTTTGCCGGGGGCTGGGCTCGAACCTGCCACCCTTGGTATATGGGGCTGGCGTTCTACCCACTGAGCCACAGGCAGCGCAAAATCCCATCTCTGTAAAAATTAGAAAAAAAGAAACATTAACTACATCTATTGCCACTGCATATAGTTGTAGCTTCTCTAGAGGCTGAAGTGGGAAGATTGCGTGAACCCAAGAGTTTAAGGTTTTAGTGAACTGTGATTGTGCTATGATACTCCAGCATGGGCAATAGTGAGGCCTTATCTCGTTTTTTTTTTTTTTTTTGAGACAGAGCCTCAAGCTATTACCCTGGTGGAGTGCTGTGGCGTCACAGCTCACAGCAGCCTCCAACTCCTGGGCTCAAGCAAGTCTCCTGCCTCCACCTCCCAAGTAGCTGGGACTGCAGGTGCCCGCCACAATGCCTGGCTATTTTTTGGTTGCAGCTGTCGTTGTTTGGCGGGCCTGGGCTGGATTCGAACCCACCAGCTCAGGTGTATGTGGCTGGCGCCTTAGCCGCCTGAGCCACAGGCGCTGAGCCTATCACGTTTTTTTTGTTGTTGTTGAGGCAAAGTCTCAGTATGTCACCCTTGGTAGAGTGCTGTGGTGTTACAGCTAACAGCAACCTCAAATTCTTAGACTTAAGCGATTGTCTTGCCTCAGCCTCCCGAATAGCTGGTACTTCAAGGCACCCACCACAACGCCTAGCTAATTTTTTGTTGCATTTGTCATTGTTGTTTAGCAGGCCCTGACCAGTTTCGAACCTACCAGACTCTGCATATGTGGCTGGTACCCTAACCACTGAGCTATGGGCATTGAACCAAGACTATAAAAGCCACCAAAGTGACATTTATGTCCTTTTGCAGAAGGAATAGCATCTCTGCTGGATCCCTAGTATTCCCCTGTCTTTACCACCCAGGTAATTCCAGTGCATTTTAGGGAATGGTAGGCTGGTTTAAGAGAGTTGCTGTTATGCAAAATAATTTTTATTTTATTTCATTTTCTTTTTCTTTTTTTTTTTTTTTGAGACAGTCTCACTTTATCGCCCCCAGTAGAGTGGTGTGGCGTCATAGCTCACAGCAACCTCTAACTCTTCGGCTCAAGTAATTCTCTTTTCTCAGCCTCCCAAGTAGCTGGGACTACAGGTGCTCGCCACAACACCCGGGTATTTTTTTGTTACAGTTGTCATTGTTGTTTAGCAGGCCCAGGCCAGGTTCAAACCTGCTTGGTGCAGTGAATGTGGCTGATTCCCTAACCACTGAGCACAGGCACCATGTTGGCCCTGTCTCTTTAAAAAAAAAAAAAAAAAAAAAAAAGGAATGAAAGAATATGTCCTTTCTCTGCTAAGACCTCTCCATGACTCCCAGCTCCCTTGGGGTAAAAGCTTTATTTCTTTCTTTTTTTTGAGACAGAGTCTCAATTTGTCACCCTTGGTAGAATACCTTGGCATCATAGCTCACGGTAACCTCTAACTCTTGAGATCACGTATTGAGTTTCGCGCTGCTTCTCTCTCTCTCTGTTTTGCAGTTGTTGACTGGGCCTGGGTTTGAACACACCACCTCTGTCATATGGGGTCGGTGCCCTACTCTGTTGAGCCACAGGCGCCGCCCTCTTTTTTTGTTTTTAAGAGACAGAGTCTCACTTTATTGCCCTTGGTACTGTGCTGTGGCATCACAGTTCACAGTAACCTCCAGCTCCTGGGCTTAAGTGATTCTCTTGCCTCAGCCTCTAGAGCAGCTGGGACTACAGGCACCCGCCAGAACGCCCAGCTATTTTTTGTTGCAGTTTGGCCAAAGATGGGTTAAAACCCGCCACCCTCGGTATATGGGGCTGGCACGGTAGCCACTGAGCCACAGGCACTGCATTTTTTTTTTTTTGGAGGGGGGGGACAGAGTCTTACTTTGTTGTCCTCAGTAGAGTGCTGTGATGTCACTGCTCACAGCAACCTCAAATTCTTAGGTATAGATGATTGTCTTGCCTCAACCTCCCAAGTAGCTGGGACTGTAGGCGCCCACCACAGTACCTGGTTATTTTTAGAGATGGGGTCTCGCTCTGGCTCAGGCTGTTCTCGAACCTGTGAGTTCAGGCAATCTACCTGCCTCGGCCTCCCAGAGTGCTAGGAGTACAGGCATGAGCCACCACACTCAGCCTTAAAAGTTCTCATTGAAGCTTCTAGCTGCTCAAACAGATCAGGTTCAGTTCCACCTCAGGGCCTTTGCACGTAATATTTCTGCTTCCAATAACTCTGTGGCTCATTTCATCAGCTCTGTCAGGCCTCTGCTGACACCTCCTTAAGATGTCCTCACTGGCCAATCTGATAAAATGCCCCCACACCTCCTGGTCATTGTGGTGGGTGGCTGTGGTCCCCACTACTAAGGAGGCTCAGGCAAGAGAATTGTTTAAGCCAAAGAGTTTGAAGTTGCTCTGAGCTGTGACACCACGGTACTCTGTGGAGGGCGGCGTAGTGAGACTCTGTGCCCCCACCCGGTTACCTTTGACTCCATACCCTGGAAATTGTCATTATTCTACTACTTTCTTGTCCATCCCACCCTAGTAGAAGGGAAATGCCTGCTTGTGGGGATGTGTGCCTGGCTGTGCCCTGGTCCCTCACAAACTACCCAGAATGTAGTAAGTGACGGGGCAACCCACACTCTCTGCATACACTCTCAGTCACTAGTGGGATTCACTCAGCAAAGTCAGCTTAGCCTGCCGAGTGCCAAGGTCCAGTATGGGTTGTTGACACTCAACTGGGGCTGAACAGACCAGATTGCCACTTTGCAGATCTAGCCCAGTCAGGGGAGGCCCATGTTAGACAAAACACAGAGAAGTGGAGGTCTAGTGAAGATCAGGATCACAGGAGATGAGGTATAGGAACTGGCCACACATAGTCAGAGGCCCAGCCCTTCCTGGGAGTGTTGTGTGGACTGACAGTGGCTTTTTATCTTTTAGATGGACCCGTTTCCGTGTTGGCGCATGAGGTGCTCTTGTAGGTTTTTCTTCTTATTTACCTTTGTTCAAATGTAATCCACATACCATCCTTTCAAAGTATACTGTTCAGTGGTTTTTACTGCATTTCACAGAGTTGTTCAGCCCTGACCACTATCTAATTTCAGAATGATTTTTCACTTCCCTTAGTTCATGCCTTACCTACTCAGCTTTCATTCCCCACCCCCAGCTCCAGGCAACCGCTAATCTTCCTGTCTCTGAATTTGCCGATTCCAGATATTTCCTATAAATGGAATCATGTAGTATGTGACTTTTTGTGTCTGGCTTCTTCTAGCATCATATTTCTAAGAGTTATTGACACTGTTGCTTGTGTCAGTGCTTCATTTTTATGACATAATTTTCCATTGTTTGGATACAGCACAATTTGTATATTTACATCTATTTTTTTTTTTTCCCCAGAGTCTCACTCTGTGGCCCTCAGTAGAGTGCCATGGAGTCATAGCTCACAGCAATCTCAAACTCTTGGGCTCAAGCGATTCTCTTACCTCAGCCTCCCAAGTAGTTGGGACTACAGGTGCCTGCCACAACACTCGGCTTTTTTTATTTTTGAGATGGGGTTTCAATCTTGCTAAGGCTGGTCTTGAATCTGTGAGCTCAGGTGATCTGCAGGCCTCAGCCTCTCAGAGTTCTGGCATTACAGATGTGAGCCAACGCGCCCAGTATTGATAGGCATTTGGGTTGTTCCCACCTTTTGGCTCTTAGGAATACTGTTGCTATAGGGCGAGAGATGGCAGTTTGGGATGTGAGCCGCTGGGAGCGTAAGGCAACGGGTCCAGAGACTGGGGAGGAGCGATGAAGGAGTGCAGTACCAAGGAGGGCCGGCTGCTGGCCAAAAGCAAGGGGAGTGCATACCTAGTGACATAGCTGCAGGGCCAGAGCCAGGGGTGGGGGCTGGAGGAGGTGTGTGATGACCCCGAGGAGCTGTGGAGGAAAGTCCGGCACAGTCCACAACGCCAAATACTTGGTTGTCTACACTGGCACGGGGATCAGCATGTCAGCCTCTATCCCAGATTACCGGGGCCTTAATGGAGTCCTGCTTCAGAAAGGGCGAAGTGTCAGTACTACTGACCTGAGCAAGGTTGAGCTGACCCTCACACTCATGAGCATTGCCTGTTGGCATGAGTAGAAGCTGATGCAGCATGTGTTGTCTCAGAGCTGTGATGGGCGCCACCTGAGAAGTGGCCTGCGGGGAAAAACCGTTTCGAAGCTCCATGGGAACATGTACATTGACGTCTGCACCTCCTGTGTCCCAACAGGGAGTACATTCGAGTATTTGATGCCACAGAGCATACTGTCATCTACAGACACCAGCCAGGCCAAGCTTGCCACAAGTGTGGGAGCTAGCTCCAGGACACCATTGTGTACTTTGGGTAGAGGGGGATGTTGGGGTAGCCTGTGAACTGGGTGTCAGCGACTAAGGCTGCCAGCAGAGCAGACACGATCCTGTGTATAGGGTCCAGCTTGAAGGTTCTAAAGAAGCACTCGAGCCTCTGATGCATGACCAAACCCCCCAGCCAGTGGCCCAGACTCTACATTGTGAACTTTCAGTGGACCCCGAAGGATGACTGGGCTGCCCTGAAGCTTCACAGGAAGTGTGATGATGTCATGCGGCTTGGCTCCTCATGGATGAGCTGGGCCTGGAGATTCCCTGTACAGCAGGTGGCAGAATCCCATCCTTTCTCTGGCAACTCCCCTGCGTGCTGGCAAAGAAGGCAGCCACAGTCAGAGATCACTGTGCAAAAGCAGAGAGGAAGGGCCACCTGGGGACTATGATGCCCCACTCAGTTCATCCCCCACTAGGGGGCTGGTTTGGCTGGAGCTGTGTCAAACATACAAAAAGGAAGAAAGTGACATAACTTGGTGTTTGGCAAAAACAGTTGGCACTTTGCAGGTGGTGGAACTCTTATTCAGGGGCCAGTGTCACTTACAGGCTTGGTTGCCACCAGGGGTTCCAGCAAGAAGATCTCTTTGAGGGTGACATTTTCATTATTATTTTTGGAGACAGAGTCTCACTTTATCACCCAGTGTAGAATGCTGTGACATCATAGCTCACAGCAACCTCAAACTCTTGGGCTCAAGTGATTCTCTTGCCTCAGCCTCCTGAGTAGCTGGGACTATAGGTACCCATCACAATGCCTACAATTTTTAGAGGCAGGGTCTCAGTCTAGCTCTGGCTGGTCTCAAATTCATGAGCTCAGTCAATCCACCTGCCTCAGCTTATCAATGTGCTGGGATTACTGCACTGCACCTGGCCCTGGGGGTGACATTTTCACCATGACCTGTAGCCATCTATATCCTTGCACTGCTGTAGTTGTCCCTGATTTGGCTTCATCATCTAGGACACTTACCCGTGGCTCTCTGCATAAAAGGAGGGCAGAGCTCGGGTTATTTTGGACTTGGCCTACAGAGAGGAAGTCATGACTGCCTTACCCCACTGGCTAAGTTAGTGTCAAGGCCTCATCCTAATTCTGCTTCTCTTGAGACAGTTTCATTACGTTGCCCTAGGTAGAGTGTCATGGTGTCACAGCTCATAGCAACCTCAAATTCTTGGGCTTGAGTGATTCTCTTGCCTCAGCCTCCCAAGTAGCTGGGACCGTATGTACCCGCCACAATGCCCAGCTATTTTTTTGTTATAGTTGTCATTGTTGTTTAGCAGGCCTGGGCTGGGTGCAAACCCACCAGCCCAGGTTTATGTGGCCAGCGCTCTAACCACTGACCTATGGGTATTTTTGCTACTTCTTACTAAAAAGTGTTAACTTTGTAGCCTTTTTCTGTACTGGTTATGCAGCAGAAGGCTGCTTTAAGCAGACTTTTTCATTCATATTGAGCAATTCTGTACTATCAAAAAAAAATAATGCTGGTATGAATATTTGTGTATTATAAGTTTTTGTGTGGACACATTTTTTATTTCTCTTGGGTATATACATATGAATGGAATTGCCGGGTCATATGGTAACCCTAATGTTTTGGGGGGTTTTTAAGACAGAGTCTCTCTCTCTCTCTCTTTTTTTTTTTTTTGGCAGTTTTTGGCTGGGGCTGGGTTTGAACTCACCACCTCTGGCATATGGGGCCAGCGCCCTACTCCTTTGAGCCACAGGCACCACCCGAGACAGAGTCTTTTTGTCGCCCTCGGTAGAGTGCCGTGGCATTATAGCTCACAACAACCTCCAACTCCTGGGCTTAGGCAATTCTCCTGCCTTGGCCTCCCAGTAGCTGGGACTACAGGTGCCTGCCACAACGCCCGGGACCGGCACACCACCCAGTGAGCCACAAGTGCCATCCTAATGTTTGATTTTTTAAAATTATTTATTTATTTTTGAGACAGTCTCACTTTGTTGCACTAAGTAGAGTGTCATGGTGTCATGGTTCACAGCAACCTCAAACTCTTGGGCTTAAGCAATCCTTTTGCATCAGCCTTCCACCTAGCTGGGACTACAGGTGCTCCCACGATGCCTGGCTATTTTTTAGAGATGGGGTCTTGCACTTGCTCAGGCTGGTCTCAAACTCCTGACCTCAGGCAATCCACCTACCCCGGCTCCCAGAGTGCTAGGATTACATGTGTGAGCCACTGCACCTAGTCTTGTAACCCTAATGTTTAACTTTTTGAGAAATTGCCAGAATTTCCCAAAGGGGCTATACCTTTGTACATTCTCACCAGCACTATGATGATTTCAATTTCTCAATATCCTTAGCAATACTTGTTATTATCTGTCATTTTGATTTTGGAGTCCTAGTTAGTCTGAAAGGGGTATTTATCTCATTGGGATTTTTTTGCTTTTTCCTAGTAACTAATGATGAGATTTTCATGTGCTTATCGGCTATTTGTATATCTGTTTGGAGAAATGTCTATTCAAATCCTCTTCCCCTTTTAAAATTGTGTTGTCTCCTTATTATTGCTTTTTAAGTTAAAGATTATTTTTTCCTCATTGAATGATCTTGGCTCCCTTGGGTGAAAACCAGTTGGCCAGCTTGGCACCTATAGCACAATGGTTATGGTACCAGCCACATGCACTAAAGGTGGCGGGTTCAAACCTTGCTCAGGCCAACTAAACAATGACAACTGCAAACAAAAAATAGCTGGGCATTTGTGGCAGGTGCCTGTGGTCCCAGCTTCTTGGGAGGCTGACGCAAGAGAATCGCTTAAGCTCAAGAGTTTGAGGTTGCTGTGAGCTGTGACACCACCGCACTTTACCGAGGGTGACGTAGTGAGACTCTGTCTCAACAAAAAAAAAAAAAAAAAAAGAAAACCAGTTGGCCATAAACATGAGAGTATGTTTCTGGACTCTTAATTCTTACCCATTGATTTATAATGTCTCTAACCTAGATTACTGTAATTTTGCAGTAAGTATTGCATTAGAAATTGTGAATCCTGGCTCAGTGCCTGTGGCTGAAGCGGCTAAGGCGCCAGCCACATACACCTGAGCTGTCAGGTTCGAATCCAGCCAGGGCCTGCCAAACAACAATGACGGCTGGAACCAAAAAATAGCCAGGCGTTGCGGTGGACATCCATAGTCCTAGCTACTTGGGAGGCGGAGGCAGGAGAATCACTTGAGCCCAGGAGTTTGAGGTTGGGTGAGCTGTGATGCTACGGCACCCTACCAAGGGCAACAGCTTGAGACTCTGTCGTAAAAAAAAAAAAAAGAAAGAAATTGTGAATCCTCTGGCTTGGGCCCTATACCACAGTGGTTACGGTGTCGGCCACGTACACTGAGGCTCTTGGGTTCGAACTCAGCCCAGGCCAGCTAAATAATAATGGCAACTGCAACAAAGAAATAGCCGGGTGTTGTGGCGGGCACCTGTAATCCCACCTACTTGGGAGGCTGATGCAAGAGAATCACTTAAGCCGGAGAGTTTGAGGTTGCTTTGATCTGTGACACCATGGCACGCTACCAAGGGCAGCATAGTTAGACTCTGTCTCAAAAAAAAGAAAAAGAAAAGAAATTGTGAATCCTCCAACTATTTTTTAGTGAGACAGAATCTCATTCTGTCATTCTCAGTAGAGTGCTACAGCTTCATAGCTCACAGCAACCTCAAACTCTTAGGCCCAAGCCTAAGAACTTTCTAAGTTGAGTTCTTGCCTCAGCCACCCTGAGTTGCTGGGACCATGGCACCTACCAGGATGCCCAACTCGTTTTTCTATTTTAGTAAAGGCAGCGTCTCACTCTTGCTCAGGCTAGTCTCCAACTCATGAGTTTAAGCAGTCCACCTGCCTTAGTCTCCAAGAGTGCTGGGATTATAGGCATGAGCCACTGCTCGGGGTGAATCCTCCCACTTCTTATTTTTTAAGCTTGTTTTGCTACATCTTTTGTATTCCACATGAATTTTAGGACTAGTTTGTCAATTATTGCAGAAAGCAGTGTTGGAATTTTGATAGGAATTACATTGAAACTGTAGGTCAATTTTTTTTTATTTTTTTAATTTTTTTGTTATTTTTGTTTGTTTGTTTGAGACAGAGTTTTACTTTCTCACCCTCAGTAGAGTGCTGTAACGTCATAGCTTGTAGCAACTTCAAACTCTTGGGCACAAGCGAGTCTCTTGCCTCATCCTCTCAAGTAGTTGGGACTACAGGTGCTTGCCACACATCCCAACTATATTATTAGAGACAGGTCTCAATTTTGCTCAGACTGGTCTCCAATACACCTGCCTTAGCCTCCCCAGAGTACTAGGATTACGGGCATGAGCCACCACCCCCAGCCTTTACTTCCCATCTTTTTTTTTTTTTTTTTTTTTTTGAGACAGAGTCTCAATACGTTGCCCTCAGTAGAGTGATGTGGCGTCACGGCTCACAGCAACATCCAACTCTTGGGCTTAAGCTATTCTCTTGCTTCAGCCTCCCAAGTAGCTGAGAGTACAGGTGCCCACCACAAGGCCCAGCTATTTTTTATTATAGTTGTATAGCTGGCCCTGGGCCAGGTTTGAACCCACCACCTTCTGTGTATATGGCTGGCACCATAACCACTGTGCTATGAGTGCCGAGCCTTTACCTCCCATCTTAATAATAAGACTTCTAATCCATGAACACAAAAAATTTTCGATTAATTTAGATCTTTAATTTTTTTCAATAATGGTTTTTAGTTTTCGTTGTAGATGTTTTACAATGCTAATTATTATTATTATTATTTTGAGGCAGAGTTTTACTATGTCACCCTCGATAGAGTTCCATGGCATGACATCTCACAGCAACCTCCAACTCTTGGGCTTAAGCGATTCTCTTGCCTCAGCCTCCCAAGTAGCTGGGACTATAGGTGCCTGCCACAATACCTGGCTATTTTTTGGTTGTAGTTGTCATTGTTGTTTGGTGGGCCTGGGGTAGATTCAAACCCACCAGCTCTGGTGTATGTGGCTGGCGCCCTAGCTGCTGAGCTACAGGCACTGAGCCTAATTATTCTTTATAATGCTATTGTAAATGGAATTACAGTAGGACCTCTGTAAATTGACTACCTGAGGGACTCTAACAGACAAGTCAACATACAGAGGTGGTCAACATAAGGAATAGGGTCTACTGTACTGATATGTACATGTAGATTATGGCCCATGTATGAAAATTTGGTCATCTTAAGGAGGTGTTGATGTAGGGAGGTGGAGATTCTTCTGTATTTTGATTTCATTTTCAGATTGTTCATTCCTAATGTATAATATAACTGATTTTTATATATTGATCTTGCATTTTGCAACCTTGTTGAACTAATAGCTTTCTTTTTCTTTTGGTAGTAATTTCTTAGGATTTTCCATTGAAGTGATCATGTCATCTGTGAATTATTTTCTTTCTTCCCTTCCAGTCTGGTTCCCTTTTATTTCTTTTTCTTGCCCAATTGTCCTGGTTACAGCCTCCAGTACAATGTTGAATGTCAGTCACTAGAGTGGACATCCTCATTGTTTCTGATCTTAGGGGGAAATCTTTCACTATTTCACCATTTAGCATGGTGTTAACAGTGGCCTTTCGGAAGTTCAAATTCAGGAAGTTCAGCAACCTCAAACTCTTTGGCTTAAGTGATTCTCTTGCTTCAGCCTCCCAAGTCGCTGGGACTACAGGTGCCCGCCACAACAGCTGACTATTTTTAGAGATGACATCTTGCTCTGGCTCAGGCTGGTCTCGAACCTGTGAGCTCAGGCAGTCCACCCGCCTGGACCTCCCAGAGTGCTAGGATTATAGGCCTGAGCCACCACACCTAGCCTATGTGTGTGTGTGTTTTTTGCAGGGGGAGACAGAGTCAATATTGCCCTGGGTAAAGTGCTATGGCATCATAAGTCGTTGCAACCTCAAACTCCTGGGCTTGTGCAGTCCTCTTGCCTCAGCCTCCTGTGTAGCTGGGACTACGGTTATGCACCACAACCTAGTTTTTACATTTTTTTAGTAGTGACAGGGTCTTAGTCTTGGTCAGGCTGTTCTCAAACTCCTCTCTACCCGCCTTGTCCTCCCAGAGTGCTAGGATTATGGTTGGGAGCTATGGATCCCGGCTCTTTGTTGTGTGTTTTTATCATGAGAAGGTGTTGAATTTTGTCAAATGCTATTTCCATATCTATTGAAGAGATAGATGGTCATGATCATATCCTTTTTGTCATTTACTTTGTTGATATGGTATAATGCATTGATTGATTTTCACACTTCAGATCTCATTGCATTCCTAGAATAAATCCCACTTGATCATGGTGTATAATCCTTATTTTATATATAATGTAGGGAGGTGGAGGTATGTATGTGTGTGTGTGTGTATGTGTGTGTGTGTGTGTATACACATCGTATATACTCTAGTATAAGCTGAGTTTTTTTTGGCACAAAATTTGTGCCAAGTTCGGGCTTTTCAGCTTATACTCGAGTATATACGGTGTATGTATGTATATATATATATTTTTTTTTTTTTTTGGGGGGGGGTAGACACCGTCTCACTTTGTCGCCCTTGGTAGAGTGCCATGGCATATCACACTGCTCACAGCAACCTCCAACTCCTGGGCTTAGGTGATTCTCTTGCCTCAGTCTCCCAAGTAGCTGGGACTACAGGCGCCCGCCACAATGCCTGGCTATTTTTTTTTGTTGTAGTTTGGCCAGGGCTGGGTTTGAACCTACCACCCTCGGTATGTGGGGCTGATGCACTACTTACTGAGCCATAGGCACTGCCTTTTTTTTTTTTTTTTTTTTTTTTGTGATAGCCTCTCAAGTTTTTTTTTTTCCTGGGTAGAGTGCAATGGAGTCACAACTCACAGCAACCTAAAACTCTTGGGCTTAAGTGATTCTCTTACCTCAGCCTTCCAAGTAGCTGGGACTACAGGCGCCTCACACCTGGCTATTTTTTGTTGTTGTTGCAGTTGTCGTTTTTTTAGCTGGCCCAGGCTGGATTCAAACACACTAGCCTTGGTGTGTGTGGCCAGCACCGTACTCACTGAGCTACACGCATTTCCTCTTTATTATATGTTAATGGATTGGGTTTGCTTTTATTTTGTTCAGGATTTTTTTGTTCCTAAGAGATACTGGTCTGTTGTTTTCTTGTGATGTTTTTGTCGGGTGTGAGGGTAATGCTGCATCATAGAATGATTTAGGAAGTGTTGCTTCCTCTATTTTTTGGAAGAGCTTATGAAGAATCAGTATCAATTCTTTTTAAGCATTAAAATTCACTAATGAAACCATTTAGGCCTGCATATTTTTTTATGTTAAAACATATATTTATTTATTTTTATTTTTATTTTTTTTGCAGTTTTTGGCTGGGGCTGGGTTTGAACCCGCCACCTCCAGTATATGGGGTGGCACCCTACTCCTTTGAGCCACAGGCCTGCCTAAACATTTATTTTTTAATTGACAAAATGATACACATATATTTACAAAGTGAGTTTTGAAACATGTGTACATCATGAAATGGCCAAATTGCACTAATTAACATGCATGTTGTGTCACATACTCATTTTTTGGTGGTGAGAACACTTAAAATTTACTATCTTAGCGATTTTCAAGAATATAATACATTGTTATTAATTATAGTCACCATGGCATGCAATAGATCTCTTGAACTTATATTTTCCATTGAGGTAAAAGTTTGTATCCTTTGACCAACATATCCCCAACTCTGGCTCCCCACACCCTCACCTCAAATCCCATTTATTTATTTATTTATTTATTTAAGAGACAGAGTCTCACTTTGTTGCCCTCAGTAGAGTGCGGTGGTGTCACAGCTCATAGCAACCTCCAGCTCTTGTGCTTAGGAGATTCTCTTGCCTCAGCCTCCTGAGTAGCTGAGACTACAGGCACCCACCACAATGCCCGGCTGTTTTTTTTTTTTGCAGTTCGGCCTGGGCTGGGTTTGAACCCGCCACCCTCGGTATATGGGGCTGGTGCCCTACCCACTGAGCCACAGGCACCTCCCTCAAATCCCTTTTGACCACTATTGTACTCTCTGCTTCTATCAGTTAGATTTTTTTCAACTTTACCTGTTAGTGAAATCATCCTCCATACTCATCCATGTTGTCACAAATGACAAGAATTCATTCTTTATAAATGCTAAATAGTATTCCATTGTGTATGTACCATATTTTCTTTACCCATTCATTTTCTTTATCTATTTATCTGTTGGTGGGCACTTAGGTTGATTCTATATATGGCTATTAGGAATAAGCTGCAATGAACCTGGGTGTAGCAGCCCATATAGCCTGTGACTAGGAGGAGTGAGAGTTATAAGAAATACCTGTATAGCTCAATAATGGAACACCTTGGTGAAAAGGGCAGGGAGAGGGATTTAGCTCTCCTAACAAGCATGAGAGCTCGAGAGATGAGAGCATTGGTGAATTGGCAGTCTCTATACCTGTGGTGTTGAGAGGCATGAGATCAGCCTTATATTAGGCTGGAGGAGTAGGCAGTTGAGAGCATGCGCATTCTATCATGGACCAACTTACTCTGGCTCTGTCTTCTCTCCTGTCTGCAGAAAGCCAGCACCGTGTCTCTCTGCTGAAGATTACCAGGCTCTGCAAAAGACTAAGATCTATCTATTCTAATACTGCTTTACTCTCTCTAAGATTCTCTCTCTTTCTCTCTCTCTAGGTAAAGTAGATAGCCCTCAGGCGCCTAAGAGAAATTGTTCCTGAGCAAGGTAGTTTAGCGGTCCCCGCCTGGAACCTAGTTAAGCCAGACCCGAGACCTGGCCAGTTCTGGGCCCTGACACCTGGGAGTGCATATAATTTCTTTGACATACTGATTTCATTTTCTTTGATTCTATGCCCAGAAATGATTGCTGGATCGATAGTAGTTCCATTTTTAATTTTTTTAAGAACCGTCCTACTGTTTCCTTAATTGATATACTAATAATTAACGCTCCCACCAACAACGTACAAAGGTTAACTTTTGTTCACATCTTTTCCAACAATTGTTTCTTTTGCCTTTTTGATAATAGTCATTCTAACAGGTGCGAGGTGATACTGTATTGTGTTTTTAATTTGCATTTTCCTGAAAATTAATGGTAAACATTTTTTCATATGCCTGTTGGCCATTCGTATGTCTTCTTTTGAGAAATGTCTACTTAAGTCCTTTGCCTATTTTCTTGGGAGGGGGACAGTGTCTTCTGTTGTCTGGGCTGTAATAGTGCAGTGGCATCATCAGAGCTCACTACAGCTTCAACCTCCTGGGTTCAAGCAATCCTCCTGCCTCACCCTTCTGAGTAGCTGGGATTAGAATTGTGTGCCACCATACCTGGCTAATTTTGTATTTTTTTATAGAGATTGGTCTATTTTTTTTATAGAGATTGGTCTCATTATGTTGCTCAGGCTGGTCTCATACTCTTAGGCTCAAATGATCCTCCCATGTAAGGGGCCTGCATTTTTCTTTGTAGAAACTTTTTTTAAAAGTTTACTTGTTATAAGTCTTTTGAGATTTTTCTATGTCTTCTTGACTCAGTCAAGAGAAGGAGAAGTGCTTGAACCCAGGAGTTAGAGGTTGCTATAAGCTATGGCAAAGATTAGTTTATATCTTTCTAGGAATTTGTCCATTCCGTCTAAGGTATTTTCCTTTTTTGTTGGCATCGTAGTCTCTTGTATTCCAATTTATTTCTATAAGGTTGGTAGTGATGTGTCTCCTCTTTTATTCCTGATTTTCATAATTTCAGTCTTTTTTGAGACAGTCTCAAGCTTATACCCTGGATAGAGTGCTGTGGTGTCATACCTCACAGTAACCTCCAACTTGGGCTCAGATGATCCTCTCGCCTCAGTTTTTCTACTTTTAGTAGAGATGGGGTCTCGCTTTTGCTCAGTCTGGCTCGAACTCCTGAGCTCAAGCAATCTACCTTGCCTCGACCTCTCAGAGTATTAGGATTATAGGTGTGAGCCATAGCGCCCGGCAACCTCACACTCTTGGACTTAATCAATTCTCAGCTTGATTGCCTCTCAGCTTCCAAGTAGCTGGGACTAAAGGCACCTACCACAAGGCTTGGCTATTTTTGTTGTTGTTGTTGTTGTTGTCGCCATTGTTGTTTAGAAGGCTTGGGCCAGGTTCGAACCCACCAGCCCTGGTGCATGCGGCTGGTGCCCTAACCATTGAACAACAGGCGCTGAGCCAAAATGTTCTCATTTTTTTGGAGACAGAGTCTCACTATGTCCGTATAGTGCCATGGTGTCACAGCTCAGAGCAACCTCAAACTCTTGGGCTTAAGCGATTTTCTTTCCTCAGCCTCCCAAGAAGCTGGGACTACAGGCATTCGCCACAATGCCTGGCTCTTTTTTTTGTTTCAGTTGTTTAGTTGGCCTAGGATAGGTTTGAACCCAGCACACTCGGTGTACGTGGCTAGTGTCATAACCACTGCGCTATGGGCGCTGAGCTGCCTTTTTTCACTCTGTTGCTCTGGGTTGGAGGTTACTGTGAGCTATGGTGCCCTAGCATTCTACCCAGGGCGACACCTTGAGACTATTTCAAAAAAAAAAAACAAATTTGAAAATAGCCCAGTATGGTGGCACATGCCTGTAGTAGCACAGCCGCCTGGAGGGGGAGGGGGAGGCTCGTTTGAGACTGGGAGTTCCAGGCTATATTGAACTATGACTGTGCCACTGCACTCCAGCTCAGGTTGGGTGATAGAGTGAGACTCTGTCTGTAGAAAACAAATACCAGACCCTATCTCAAAAAAATAGCCAAGTGTTGTGGCAGGCGCCTGTAGTCCCAGCTTCTCAGGAGGCTGAGGGACGAGGATCACTTACCCCCAAGAGTTTGAGGTTGCTGTGAGCTGTGACACCAAATTGGAGGATATCATCTTCCAGGTAGACTCTAATGTGCTCATTGCACTTGGCTTTTTAGCACTACAGCCTAGATTGCTTCCCAGACTAGTTCCTAAGATTGATTTAGCCAGTTCCCTGGTAATGGGCATTTAGGTCATGAATGGTTGCTGCAGGGAACTGTCAAATGTGGGGTATCTTCTGTGCACCTGCAGTCTGGGTACTGGGGAGAGAGCTATCACCTCTGCCTTTAGCTACCCTGGGAGTGGGGATAAGCAGGGGTCAGTCAGGCCTCTCTGTAAGAAGGTGGCTTCTGAGCTGAGGCCTGGATAACCACAGGGAGCAAGGATTATTGAAATGCTTGGAGCACAAGGTCACTCCAGGCATGTGACTGGCACATGCAAAGGCCCTGAGGAGGAACATGTTTTGTCTCTTCTCTGGAGGGAGGGAGGGAGCAGGGGGGTGACGGAACTATGGGAGCCCTTTGGAGCCCTCAAGGTTATGAGTAGAGGAAGGTTGGGATCCTAGTCTCATGTATTTTAATTTTTATTGGATGGGGGGGGGATACTCTTTCTGCAAACCCTTCCAACTCCCATCTGGGACAGGTGGCATCACATCTTCACTTAACAAATGGAGAAATTGAGGCACCAAAAGTTGACCTGACCTGTCCAGAAAGGAAATGATGGTATCTGTATTGCAGTAGGGTTTGGAGAGTCCCAGAGCCACCACAAATTGCCACAGGCCTCTTCCTGCTTTTGGTGCTGGTCTGGTCTGTCCCTCAGATGAAACTAGGGAGTAGGTAACATTAATGATAAGTGTTTGGGCTTGCTCTGGGAGGGAGCTCGCTCTGGGAGGGACAGGTCTGAGCTTGCTCTGGGAAGAACAGGATTCCTAGGGAGGGAGGAGCTGCTGGCTGGGAATGTTGTGAAGAGCTGGAGTGGTGAGATATAACCCTGCAGGCACTGTCAAAGCCTCTGTCTCCCATCTGCAAAATGGCAGATTTGGTTCTTCATTTTACCAGCTTTAGTTACCTGCGTCATGCCTGGCTCTGTAGTGGGTGCTGGGGAGAGAGCCACCAACATGCTAGACTCAAGCCCCTATTTCCCCGAGGCTGACGATCTAATGGGTTGTAAGGTGGGAGCAGGAACACACAGACCTCTGAATCAGGAAACTGGGAAGTGTCAGTTATGAGTGGCATTGAGAATTGAACAGGGTGTTGAGTGAGAGAGGGAGGTGTTTCACGGGAGGTGGCTGTCTGCTATGTGAAAGTTCCAGGCTCAGGGCAGCCTGTGCAAAAGCCCTGAGGCAAGGCTGTGCCCAGTGTGTTTGGGAAACACTGAGGAGGCTGGTGTGGCTGGAGCAGAGTGAGCCCAGGGATAAGTGGAGAGAGGTGATGGGTGTGGGGGCAGTAGGTCGTGCAGGGCCTGGTGGGGTGCAGAGAGGACTTGAACTTTGGCCATGAATAAGGTGGGAGCCCTGGGAGGGCTCGTAACAAAAGAGGAAAATGTGCTGACTTGGTGTACACAGGTGCTCTGTGCCCGCTCTGGAGGGACAGACTATGGGGGAGGTGTGCAGCTACATTGGTCTAGGCAGGTGATAATGGGACCTGCTGACAGCCTTGGGTGGATTCAGGTTCCATTTGGAGGTGAAGCCACCAGTGCTTATTGCTGGACAGCATGGGAGAAACCCCAGGTGTACAGCCTGAGTTAGGGACATGCTCCCCTGCTTGCCCCTTGGTGTGACCACAAGGATGCACGGCACCTGCTTGAGGTCACTGAGTGTGGGCTGCATGTCCATGCCAGGTGACCAATGGACATTGTGGGAAGGAGCCAATAGGCAGGACCTGGGTAGGGTCTTGGGGGTGGTGTGTGTCTCACGTGGAGGCTCCATGGCTGAGTATGGAGCTGCATTTCTGCTCTAGCAAGACCATATAGGAGGCCCCTGGGTGGGTGAGGGTGACTGGGGAATATGCCTCTGTAGTGTCTCATTGCCTTCCTGTCCGGACTGTGCTCCTCCCTCACTGAGGAGCCTGGACAAATCCTAAAAGTTTGAGCCCTGGTCTTCCCATCTGTGAAATGGGGCTATTAGACCCTGGTACCATCCCTTTGGGGTGGATTTGCTGAGATGTCCCCTAAGATGGGGTCAGAACCGGCCTGACAGAAGGCCACACAAGAGCCGTGGGAGGAGGGGCTGGGTGCGGACAGGGGCCTGGAGTGTATGAAACCTGGTGAGGGCTATTCCTATGGCCACCGCTAGCACCATGCTCAAGTCTGCCCATGGTATTTTATGAGTCCACCCAGCCGCATTCAAGCTTTGAGAAACTGCCCGAATGAACCCATCACATATGGTGATGAGGAAGAGATCCCTGCCCAGGGCTTTTGGCCAGCCTCCATCATCTCCAGATTGCTCAAGTGTAGTATGGCCTGGCCCCTGGGCATCAGCTTGGGGTCACCTGCTGAGTCACCTTCTGCTCACTTATCTGTTTGTTCTCCCTTTCCTGGGAAGGCCTGGTTTGTCCCTGCACGTAGCCATGACTGTCCCCACCCTTATGGGAGTGAAATTTACAGAGCTCCTGCTGGGGCCTTGTACTCTATTCAAAACATAGAAAATAAATAATCCAGGCTTCTGATCTATCTGGAACTATCCTGTGTCTCTCCCAGTACGATGGGGTGCTACCTCCTAGCTGTACTTCTTCCTCCCTGTTGCCTGTCACCCTCTTGGAGCCCTCCTTCTCTTCCAGGGAGAGGTGACCTATTTTAGAGTTCAGCAATGGAGGCTCTGGCAGGGTGAAATGACTTGAGCCAGGCCACACAGATGCCTGGACCCTGCACAAAGTATGTGTAGCATCCTTTCATCCTACAGATGGTGGAGCCAATGCCTAGAGAGGGGCAGAGACCTGTGCAGGGTCACACACCTGTCCAGCACAGAGTTAGGCTTGGCCCCAGGGTCCATATTCCTGCTGTCCATTCAACAAGCATTTAATGAGCACCTTTTCTCCAGGCACTGATCTAGGAGCTCGAGATTTCAGCAGTGAACCAGCCAGGTGTGGATGTCCTGGCCTGTCACTAACTAGACTGCCTCCACCCCAGAGGCTATGTTAGTGGGAGTGGGAAGGGGCTTGCATTTGCGAGGAGGAACACAAGCCACAGCATCTACCCACGGCGAAGTGGACAAGACCTATGAGAAAGAGTTTTCTGGTGGAGGAAACAGACCTTGCAAGGGGTGAGAAGTCAGAAAAGTTCCAGAGAGATCCCAGAGGAGACTGAGGGTTCTCCCAGGCTGGCATGCAGTGTTGTGATTGTAGCTCATTATAACCTGGAATTCTGGCCTCAGGCACTTCTCCTGCATTGGCCTCCGGAGTAGCTGGGACTATAGGTGTGTGCCACTGTGCCTGGCTAATTTAAAAAAAAAAAATTATTTTTATTTTTTGTTAAATCATAGCTGTGCACATTAATGCAATCATAGGGTACAATGTGCTGCTTTGGTTTTTTGTTTTTGGTTGTGTTTTTTTCTTTCCAGTTTTTGACCAGGGCTGGGTTTGAACCCGCCACCTCTGGTATATGGGGCCGGTACCCTACTCTTTGAGCCACAGGCAACACCCAATGTGCTGGTTTTATATATAATTTGAAATGTTTTCCTTTTTTTTTCATTTAATTTTATTTATTTATTTATTTTTTATTGTTAAATCATAGCTGTGTACATTATTGCAATCGCCTGTACCCATTCTAAGATGCACCATAGATGTGGCCCCACCCATCACCCTCCCTCCACCAAAACCTCCCCCCTCCCTTCCCCTTCCTTGGCCCTTTCCCCATAGTCTTGTGCTATAGTTGGGTTATAGCCTTCATGTGA
>CAUYPK010105753.1:0-37510 GCA_963574355.1 Loris lydekkerianus
GACAATAGAAAAAGAAGAAATACTTCAAAATCATTCTACTTGATCTGGGTACACCTGATATTAAAATTGGAGAGAATATATTATTATAAAGGGGAAATTACAAACATATTTCACTTATAAATGAGGATGCAATATCCCAAACAACATATTAACAAGTTGAATTAAAAATTAATGTTCAAGCAATGTACTTTGGTCAAAATTAAATCCAATTTATGTGAGAATTAGTCACTATTTTCTTTTCTTGTCTTTTTTTTTTTTTTCTTCTTCTTCTTCTTTTCCTTTCCCTCACCCACTCCCTCCTTCTCTGTCTGGTCTCCCCTTCCCCCATGCCCACTGTCATTAATTGTCCTCATATCAAAATTGAATACATAGGATTCATACTTCTCCATTCCTATGATGCTTCACTAAGAATAATGTATTCCACCTCCATCCAGGTTAGTACAAATGCTGCAAAATCTCCATTTTTTTATGGCTGAATAATATTCCACGGTATACATATACCACAACTTACCAATCCGTTCCTGGGTTGAAGGACATTCAGGTTGTTTACACATTTTAGCAATTGAGCTGCGAAAAACAGCCCAGTACAAGTGTCTTTATTATAAAAGTTTTTTTTCCTTGGATAGATGCCCAGTAATGGGATTGGCAGGATCAAATGGGAGGTCTAGGTTGAGTTCTTTGAGGTTTCTCCATACTTCCTTCCAAAAAGGTTGTATTAGTTTGCTGTCCCACCAGCAGTGTAAAAGTGTTGCTTTCTCTCCACATTCGTACCAGTATCTGCAGTTTTGAGATTTTGTGATATAGGCCATTCTTGCTGGGGTTAGATGATATCTCAGGGTGTCTTTAATTTGAATTTCTCTAATAGGGATGATGAACATTTTTTTCATATGATTGCTAGCCATTCATCTGTCATCTTTAGAGAAGATTCTATTCATCTCTCCCATTGATGTATGGGATTGTTGGTTTTTTTCTTGTGGATTAATTGAAGTTCTGTATAGATCCTAGTTATTAAGCGTTTATCTGATTCAAAATATGCAAATATCCTTTCCCATTGGGTAGGTTGTCTGTTTGCTTTGGTTGTTGTCTCCTTGGCTGTATAGAAGCTTTTCAAATCAAAAGTCTAATACAAGGCTAAGAAGAATATATACATACTCAGCAGGCTGAAGGGGAATACTGAATATTTTTAAGCCAGGAAATAGTATCATAAAGAAGTTTGAATGGCTGAATAGAATGGGGTCCAGAAAGTAGGAATACCAAAAAACAATTGAAGTACTGTCTCTGAACAGATAGACATGTGAACTGGGTGGTAGCAGAAATACAAAGGGAACAATTTTGTGAAATTGAGAAAAACATGTCAAATCTGGGTAACTTTTTAGAAATAGAGGTTTGGTACATAGGAATAAATTATCATGGAAATTCTGAATTGAAGAGAGAGAAATGGAGTCCAAAGGATTAAGCAACTTTCTTGACAGTTGATTAGTGACTAAGCTTGGGCTGGGTCTTAGATCCAGTGATTCCCAGCCCCTTTTTGTTTCTCAGTTGGCAAACTTGGGTGATTGGGGAAGTAGTGAAATTTCATTGAAACTGGAAAATACACTGGAAGAGCTGTTATTTTGCAGTGGGAAGTGGATGAAAAGTATTCATTTGTCCCTTGGTGTCCTAGTGGACTTGGTTCCAGGACCTCCCAGGATACCAAACTCCAGGGATGCTTAAGTTGGTCCTATGAAATGGAACACTATTTGCATGTAACCTACACACATCTTCCTTGTACTGCTTTAAAGTTAGATCACTTACAGTGTAAATGCTGTGTAAACAGTTGTTATACTGTATTTGTTTTATTTTATTTTTAGTTGCGTGGTGGTTGTTTATTAATATTTTGGATCCTCAGTTGATTGAATCCATGGATGTGGATACAGGGACGCACAGGGCTGACTATGTAACTTAGGTCTGATGGCATTTCTGGGCTAGTGTTCAAAGCACTTCAGAGTGGTTAGGCTAGAATTTGGGATTTGGCAGTAATGATTGAGGCAGAGTGGAAGAGCTATTTAAGTAAAAAAATACATGTGTAGAAAGAGTTGGAAGACAAGTTTGTAATGTCAGACTTGTAGGTGGAAGAGTCATTGTGGAGGAGGAATAAAAGAGTATTGAAGGGAATCAAGAAATGTCCTGTCATTCCTTTTTGGTATGTTATGAGTTGCCTTTGTGCTTAGGCAGTCTGTGATCATATAAAAGGCACAAGGGTGTTGGGGAGAGGAGTGAGTGGTGTCAAATGGGACATTAAGTCAAGGATGATGAGCATTGAGAAAAGGATGCTTGACTTGACATTAGCTTGTGATGCCAAAACCAGCCATTTGTACGACTGGGATGTTGCCTAGGACCTGTATGGAGTAGCACCTGGAGGAGAGGGGTCCTGATGGTGCTGAGAAGCTCCTCTTTTTGAGTTTTGTTTTTTTGTCAGCATGAGAGAGAAATAGTGTTAATCTGAAGAAAGTGAAGGTTTGAGTGAAGTTTAAGTGGGAAAGACCCTACGTGTGGAGACTCAGCCCAGGAGGTCAGGAATGAAGGGGTGTTAGACTTGGAGAGAGAATTCATGAGAAAAGAGCCAAAGAAGGGGCAGAATTTTTTTTTTATTTATACATATACATGTGTTTATTTGGTTTCCACTTTTTGCCTTCACAAAATTGAAAAGGCTTGAAATTTAATAACAATAACAATGTTTAAGATAAAGACTAGAAACAAAAACCTCATAAAGAACGAATGAAGATAAATATATTTGGAAAAGAAATCTGACAATTGCTGCAACAAAATATTGAGCAATAATAATAATGCAAGAAAAGTAACATTCACATTGTCAGATAAGAGTATGTCTATCATGGAATGCTTTGACTCTAAGGTTCAGTATGGAGTCATCAGTTAACTTATTTTTTTTCCCCAAAGTAAGCAACTAATATTTATAAATAAAAATAAAAGATAATTTCAAAAAACAGATTATACCAAATGTTATAGACAATAGAAAAAGAAGAAATACTTCAAAATCATTCTACTTCATATGGGTATACCTGGTATTAAAACTTATAAATGAGGATGCAATATCCTAAACATATTAACAAGTTGAATTAAAAATGAATGTTCAAGTAATATACTTTGGTCAAAATTAAATCCAATTTATGTGAGAATTAGTCACTATTTTCTTTTCTTGTCTTTTTCTTTTCCTTTCCCTCACCCCTCCCTCCTTCTCTTTCTCTCTCTGCTCTCCCCTTCTCCCCGCCCCACTGTGTCATTAATTGTCTTTATATCAAAGTTAAATACATAAGATTTATGCTTCTCCATTCCTGTGATGCTTCACTAAGAATAATGTGTTCTATCTCCATCCAGATTAATACAAATGCTGCAAAATCTCCATTTTTAACGGCTGAATAGTATTCCATAGTGTACATATACCACAGCTTGCCCATCCATTTTTGGATTGAGGGGGATTTAGGCTGTTTCCACATTTTAGTGATTGTAAATTGAGCTTGCGATAAGCAGTCTAGTACAAGTGTCTTTATAATAAAAGGTTGTTTTTTTCCTTCTGGATAGATGCCCAGTAATGGAGTTGCAGGATCAAACGGGAGGTCTAGGTTGAGTTCTTTAAGGTTTCTCCATACTTCCTTCCAAAAAGGTTGTATTAGTTTGCAGTCCCACCAGCAGTGTAAAAGTGTTCCTTTCTCTCCACATCCACGCCAGCATCAGCAGTTTTGAGATTTTGTGATATGGGCCATTGTTGCTGGGGGTGGGGTTGTTTTAATTTGCATTTCTCTCATAATTAGGGATGATGAGCATTTTTTCATGTGTTTGCTGGCCATTCGTCTGTCTTCTTTATAGAAGGTTCTGCTCATCTCTCTTCCCCATTGATGTATGGGATTGTTGTTTTTTTTCTTGTGAATTAACTGAAGTTCTGTATAGATCCTAGTTATTAAGCATTTGTCTGATTCAAAATATGCAAATATCCTTTCCCATTAGGTAGGTTGTCTGTTTGCTTTAGTTGTTGTCTCCTTGGCTGTACAGAAGCTTTTCAGTTTAATTAAATCCCATTTGTTTATTATTGCTGTTGTTGCTATTGCCATGGCAGTCTTCATAAAGTCTTTCCCCAGGCCAATATTGTCCAGTACTTTTTTCCTATTTTTTCTTTGAGGATTTTTATTGTTTCATGCCCTAAATTTAAGTCCTTTATCCATCTTGAATCGATTTTTGTGAGTGGAGAAAAGTGTGGATCCAGTTTCAGTGTTTTACATATGGATATCCACTTCTCCCAGCACCATTTATTGAATGAGTCTTTCCCCCAGTGGACGTTCTTGTTTGGTTTATCGAAGGGGCAGAATTTTATGGTATCAGGAGTGTGTTTATTTGTAGACCTCTCTTCTGAGGTCTGAGAATAGATAACATTGTAAAGAGTGGAGAGATGAGGGACTTTCTTCCTGAGGACCTCATTTTCTTTCTGTACCTGGCACAGTCACATTCCTGAGCCATCTTTTAGTGAATTGCTTGTGTGTGTTCCTACATACACAGGGAGAATAATTTGACTTATCCTTAGTAATTTAGAAGTGGTAAGAGTGGCTGGTGTTAATTACTGGTTACCCTGTCAAAATACCATTTAAATTATTTATGTGTGCGAAGAAAGATACAGTAAGTAAGATGATTTTAAATCACAAGAGGTGAACAGTGTTTATTGAGCTTCTCTCTGGAAAAGAAAGTGGCTAGAGGGTAGCCTCTCTGTAAAGAGAAAGGAGAGAAAGATAATGAAAGACTGCCTGGCACAGCCAAAAATAGATCTGGAAACCTTGCTTACCTGTCTCATCGTTTAGGTCCCAACAGCACAGAACAATTAGAAGCTGTCATCTCCGTAATGCTCCGACATTGTTTTATAGGTTTATGTAAATCAGTAGATTTTATGTAGAGGCTACTTAAAAATTGAGACATCCGTTCAACTTTCTCAGTGGCAAGAACCCTTTTAAGAATTTATTTTGGGGGGCAGCACCTATGGCTCAAGAAGTGGGACACTGGCCCCATATACCGGACGTGGTGGGTTCAAACCTGGCCCTGGTTTAAAAAAAAAAAAAAAAAACAACTGCAAAAAAGAAAAAAAAAGAATTTATTTTGGATTGATTAAATCATGTCAGTGCTGAAATTTTAAATCCTGAAAAAGTTAGATCTGTATGTTCTGCACTGTAGCTATCAGTAAAGACCATTCTTAGAGTTTAATTGGAATCAGTTGTTGGTCATATGAAGGTTGTATTTAAATTAAATCTTGATAGATTGTCTTGCTAGACTTAGTGCTGCTCCAGTCAGAGCCAACAACATATAAATGGAGTTACCAGGAGTAATTAAACGATCTATACCAAGCTGAAGGCTGCAGTTCAATTTCTGGGCCTTGTAGCCCCTTCCTCCCCATTTATACTGAAAATTGTATTGAGATTGGTAAAAAAGAATGAATGTTCACCCAGAAAATAAACAGGATCTACTCATTGGCTTCTCAGTGTGAGAATGAAAGCTATTAAAAGTATTGGCCATCACTATTACAATGTACTAGAAAAATGGTTTTTTTTCCCCCTCTTATAAATATTATCTGGAAGCTCTGAATTGATTATAGCTGAGTAAAAATAGGCTTTATTAGTAAGATAGAGCAATTTTTAAGTACTCCTTTTGAATAATTTTTAGAAATCATTTAACATTTTATTTAATATACAACACTTAAAAAACATGAGTCATATGGACATTTCATATTTTCTTTGATAACTTTGTGACATTGCTTTGAAAATGTCCCTGAAATTTAGAAATCTTTAAAAATACTTTAGCAATGTGACAATAAACTGAACATTAAGCTCTAAATTTCAATACCAAGTTAAATTTTAGTGATGCTTTCGCTCTGCTGTTGATAGAAAATGGGAGTATGGGTGTGAACACAGAGGGAGGACTTAAAGTTCTTAACTTTAATGTTTTTATGCATTTTTATCAGAATATGGAGAATGAAAAGTTTAGTCATGTTTCCATATTGTGCAGATGGTTAGAATGACTTTTTGTGAATGTAGTAATTGTGACCTCACCATAATAAATAATACAACCTTTAACAAAATTTATGCGTTGGGTAAGGCTGTGTTCCCCCCTCATGTCCCTTCTCCATAGCATATGAAATATCTCTAAAACTTAAGCTTGAGATCTGAATGCTTAGAGATACCCAGTTATTTTCTCAGCACAGGAGAATGTATGGAGTAATTGATTGGAGCATTTGACATGGAAGTCTCCCTAATGAAGAAATATGAGGATATTAATATCTGATTCTTACTAGAAAAAATTATTTTTCTCCCAAATTTATGGATTTTCAGAAATCTGTTTTAAAGATATTTAATCTTTGAACCTGGAGCTCTTTTCTCTAAAGACAGAACTAAGTAAACACTCTTTGTTTTTGCTTTGCATTTTAGAAATCTTAAATTACTGTGAATGAGTTCAAATAGTATGATCACCTTCTGAATATCAAAGTGTACCCTTTGGCTAAGATGGTCTTCAGAATTTAATTTTCATAAGCATGAAGTAATGTCCTGGTGTCCTAGGTGAAATGGTGTCAGGATATTTTCCCTTCTTCAGCCTGTTTTGCATAGAGTCACAGCCGTCCTTTTGATCAGAGCATTTTATAGTGAAACCTGAGTTCAGGGCTCTTGGTTACATTACTGTAGGGTTAACAATATCTCCCCAAAGTGTATTTTTTTTTTCTGATTAAAAAGATCGCATTTAATAACTTTATCTAATTGCCGTGGCATTCCCTTAGTCAAGTTTGCAGAGTAAATTCAGAGTTGTAAAAGGTCTCAGTTATAAATGTGATCCAGAAAGTTTATTCCAGCTGTGCTGTGTTGAGTGAGAATTCGTGGGTTTTGGAAGGTGAGGGGGTGTTCGGGAATCCGGCTGTGGTTATACAGGTGTGGTAGGGCCTGTGGACAGACTGATTAGCTGGGGAGGTATGGGGAGAGAACAGCCATAGCAGTTTGTTGTGTTGGACATTTTCTTTATAACTGTGGGTGATGGTGGGGGCACCAGGCCTTTCAACAGTGGTGATGGGAGCAGCATAGTGTAGCCAGTCTTTATAGGTCATTTCCAAGTTCTAATGTGGGACTTAAATGTGCACAAAAAGATTTACTTACGTTCTTTACTGTACCAGTGTTTCTAGGTTCTCTTATCAACCTTGGTGGCTCCTCTGTCTCCTTTGCCAGTTCCTCTTCTACTTCTGCCCTTCAGGGGTTGGGGGAACAATGGTGTTCATGGTTTTCTTTCTTTGTGCTTGCTTCCTTAATGATCTATTTTATGTTTTGTGGTTTGTAACACCATCTTCCATATTCTGACAGCTCTCAAATTTATATCTTCAGTCTGGACCTCTCCCGCATATCTGACTGCCCACTCAACATCTTTCCTTGGATAATCAGTCGATATTTCCTGTTTATCTTACGCAAAATTGAACTCTGATCTGACTCCCTAAACCTGATCCTCCCTCAGTCTCCCCTGCCAGTCCTTGGCCACCCATTCACCTTGCTCAGCACACAGTCCCCAGAATTGTCTTTGATATTGCTCTTTCCCTTCCCCTTAATGCTCCAAAGTATTAGCAAATTCTGAAATAGATCCAAAATCTGATCACTTCTCCTACCGTCACCATTCCCTTTTTTGGCCAAGCCAGCATACTCTCCTTGTGTTACTGCAGTAGCTTCCAACTGGTGAGGTCTCCTTCTAGCTTTTGCTCTTCTCTGTTCAGAATCACTAGTGGATTCTCATTTAGTTTGTAGTAAACTCCAAAGTCCTAAAAATCACCCTTCATTTATAAATCCATACTGATCTTTCAAAAACTGATTGAAAAAATATATAAATAGGGGAGAATAGACAAACCAACATTATGAAAGAATTCTAAATAATTTGAGGAGTATAATTCTATACCCTTTCAGTGTGGGCTGCACATAGTTACAACATTGCTGTGGAGAGACTTGGCAGACCCTCCCTCAGTCCTGGGAACAAGGTCCATATCAACTCTGATATGTTATGTGATGGAAATGACAAGAATGATGCTTTACCTCTGTCTACTTTCCCAGAACATAGCCCCATGCCTAATCCTGAGAAATCCATCAAATTCCAATTGAGGATTTTTTTTTTGCCTGAAAGATACTCTATAAAATACCTAACTTGTACTTCTCAAAACTGTCAGAGTCATTATTAAAAACAAAAATCTGAGAGATTTACATTCTGAAGTACCCTGAGGAGCATGGCAACTAAATGTAATATACCATCTTAGATGGGATCCTGGGGCAGAAAAAGGATCATAGATAAAATCTAAGGGGATCTAAATAAAGTAAGAACTTTAGTTAATGGTATATCAGTATTGGTTAAATAGTTGTGACAAACCTACAATAATAATTTGAGATGTTAACAGTAGGGGAAACTGTCTTTGTAGCTTTATGTAAATCTAAACACATTTAAAAATTTTTTTTAAAAATTACTTTTTAACAAAGGAACTCCCTTCATGAAGTGGTCTGGGTCACCCACTGTGTTTCAGCCACAGGACCTCTTCCTTGTAACTCTAGCCTGATTTTTCTTTACTGAGGGTGACATTGAGCCCTGGAGCACAGTTGGCAATATCTTATACATTGTTAGTTTTCCCTGTTGGGGGAGGAGGAATGCTACAGGCTTTTCATGGGTGCAGACCAGGGAAGGCTGAACATCCCACAGTGCCCCAAAGAATCTGCAAGTTATCTGCCCAGAAATGTCAGTAGTGCTGAAGTGAGGAACCCTGGCTGTTTTGAATTGAGGCTTCTCTCGTCTCCTTTGCAGTCCTGTCCACAGTCTCTCTCTTCTCTTTTTTTTTTTCTCCTAATCATCAGCATCTGATGTACTCTATGTACTTCTTTGTCTCTCACCAGGAAATGCGTCTTCTATCAGGACTTGTTAGTACTTCGGTTCACTTTGGAGCATAGGACTGTACCTGGTACATAATAGATGCTCATTAAATATTTGTTAAAAAGAATTAAATAGTGAAAGGGATGATACATTTATTCCTTCTGTTATTCTTTTAAAGGGCTTTGGGGGTTGGGATGAGCATATGTGTATAGTTGCCTTGTTGTTGGTTTTTTTTTTTTTTGGCGAGACAGAGTTCTACCCTATGCCCTGAGCAGAGTAGAGTGCAGTGGCATCATAGCTCACTGCAACTTCAGACTCAGGCTTCGGGCATCCTGCTGTATCAGCCTCTGAAGCCACTGGGATTATAGGCTCTCGCTGGATGCCCAGCTGTGTTTTTCCATTTTTTTCATGAGTCAGGGTCTCTCTCTCCCCTTCAGACAAACCTCGAACTCCTGACCTCAAGCAATCCTCCGGCCTCAGCCTCCCACAGTGCTGTTATTACAGGCATGAGCCACCGCAGCTGGCTCTTTTCGTCCTTTTAAAAACAAACATAAATGGGATCAGCTTCGTTTGTTCAGACATCTGGACATCTGTATACATTAACATATAGAGTGTTACCTTATTCTCTTTAATGGCCACATAATATATTTAGAATTAAGCAAAATACTTTAAGTACTTGTAATAGAATCCTGGTATAACACTTTATTGTAAATTGGATAATACTATAGTAGTGATGCCTCCTAAAGCATAATATATCTCTTAAAACAGAAGACAGTGCTTGTTGAACAACATCTTTTTAATTGTTTTTTAAAATATTTTCTTCATATGCATTTTTTTATTCCCTGTTTGTACATGCCCTGGGAGTAGGATCTTTTGTCTTTTATCATCTTTAATACGTTCACTGCTACACTGGAGAAAATTTTTTTTTTCTTGTGGCCACGGTGTTTTATTAGGTCAAGAGGAATGTGAGTTGTATATGCTTCACAAGGCCCCAGGCTCAAAACTAGAGTAAGTTAAACACAGCTGGCATGGCAGTTAATGTGTTAACTCCACACAAGGTGCTGTCTGATAGCAGGTCCTCAGTACCTATAGGTTGAATTGAGTTGAACTTCGCTTTTTTTTTTTTGGTTAAAATTACTAGATCATTTCATCCTATTCAGATTCCCCTAACAGTTAGAACTGTTGGCCAAATGGAGATTTTTTTTTTTTTTAAAGATGCAGAGTTTCACACTGTCACCCTGGCTCGAGCGCAGTGGAGTGGCATCATCACATCTCAGTGTAATCCCAAACTCTGGCTTCAAATAATTCTCCTGTCTCAGTCTCCTGAATAGCTGGGACTACAAGCATAGGCTACTATGCCTGACTAATTTTTCTATTTTTTGTAGAAACGTGGTCTTACTCTTGCTCAGGCTGGTCTCTAACTCCTGGCCTCAAGTAATCTTCCCATTTGGCTTTCCAGTGTGCTAGGACTACAGGCATAAGCCACCATGCCTGGCCCAAATTGAGATATATATATATATATATATATATATATATATATATATATATATATATATATATACATAAATTTTTTGTATATAAATTTTTTAATAGAAAGGGGAGAACAAAGGAAAATGTTAGCATTTACACATAAACACATACATTTGAGAAGCACAAATAAAATATGCAAAGTAATGACATCCTTTTTTCTTCCCTTGGTCACAAGGCCCTAATTGTTACTTGTGGCTTCCCTCTTCCACTATTCCCAAATTGAGATATTTAAAGAGATAGTTTTGGGAGAAAATTGTTTCCTTATTTTGTTTAAGTGATAATTTGGCCTTTCCTAAAAGCCAAAATTCTGTCTGATTTCCTGACTTTCATTTGTGGAGATAAAGGCATGATAGCTAAAGAACAAGTTAGGGTGGTCAACTTGAACTGATTGAGTATCAATTAAGTTTCTAGTTGCTTTAAGCATATTAGGTTTTTTGTGTTTGTTTGTTTTCCTCCCTAAGGAAACGACTGATGGGGCAAAGTTGGCAGTAGCTGAGTTAAGATACTGTGAATTGAGGTTGCCACACTAATTTCAAGTGTTTAGACAGCCCTCTAGTCAGCTTTTCTTTTACCTCTGGTAGCATTCACATTTGCAAATATTAATTTGAGAGTTTGCAAGATTACAGTATTGTCTCTACTGGCAGAGCTGGGAGAGAGGAGTGAAGGTGCATTAATTTATAAGATGAATTTGTTGACCTAGAGGAATAGTTGATTTGAAATAACTGTCCTGTTATTCTGGCAGACCTCACCCCACCTTCTCATTTATTAAAGCATCCCTTTCTTCATTTCTTTAATTTCCCTCTTTTTTTCCTGAGTTACCCTCTGACTCTCCTGCAAGCCCTGGCCCCTTGCTCCATTAATTTGACCTTGTGTGTGTGTTTAGCTTTTGTGTGTATGTATGTGTGTATATGTATCTTGCTTTCTAATGGAGGGTCCCCAGGTAACTCTATTGTTGAGTGCTCTTAAGATAGTAGACACTGTGAACAACTGATTGTTGACAGCATGGTGATAAAATACTGATATAGTTGGAGAAATCTGCTTCGCTGACTTAGGAAAAACTCTGACATCAAGCTGCTGAATTCTCAGGGGGGTTTGTTGGTAGCTGCTTACCTGGGTTCCCTCCCCTCCCTTTGGTTTATGTTGGGTTTTTGGCTTATGTTGATATTAAGTTATCAAACTTAAGATACGTTTACTTTAATACCTTTAAATAGTTTAATAGAATTGAGACAATAAACCCTTATGTAGGGAATGAACCTAATCATTCTTATAAAGAAAGTTTCAGGATAAATTTTGAAATGGGGTAAGTTATCAATATAAGAGGTCATGCAAAGATATCATTTTTTTTGGCTACAAAAGGAATATGCTCACAATACTCTTGTAGCATTAAGTTTGGAAGCTTTAGAGCATTTCATCCATTGTAAGTAAATATAAGCAACATTCATTACCTTTTCAACAACTGCTTATATTTGCTTTGAAGATTGAAGTTGTTATAGTTAGTAATAATTCATTTGATGCTCATTATGATTCAGGTCATTCAAATATTTTTTAAAAATTGTTAAATTTAGTAATATTGAACATAGAAGAGTTCACACTGACATTCTCTTTCAGGGAAAAAAGTCCGAAATCATTGCATTTATTCATACTCCATATAGACAGAAAATCCTCTATTAAAATGTAGGATTGTAAATGATTTACACCTTTTTTGCTTGTTTTACTTCCCCAAAGTAATGTTTCTTATTTCTTTCCTCTGCCAGGTTCCTGAAAGTAAAACAATGGGAAGGCATTTGGCCTTGCTTCTACTTCTGCTCCTCCTCCTCCAGCAGTTTGGAGATGGCAGTGGAAGCCAAAGACTTGAACAGACTCCTCCTTTGCAGTTTACACACCCCCAGTATAATGTCACTGTGCATGAAAACTCTGCCGCCAAAACTTACGTTGGGCATCCTATAAAGATGGGTGTCTACATCACAGATCCAGTGTGGGAATTAAAGTACAAAATTGTCTCAGGAGACAATGAAAACCTGTTTAAAGCTGAAGAATACATTCTTGGAGACTTTTGCTTTCTAAGAATAAGGACCAAAGGAGGAAATACAGCTATTCTTAATAGAGAAGTAAAAGACCATTACACATTGGTAGTCAAAGCAGTTGAAAAAAATACTAATGCTGAAGCCCGAACAAAGGTCAGGGTGCAAGTGCTGGATACAAATGACTTGAGACCATTATTCTCCCCCACCTCATACAGCATTTCTTTACCTGAAAACACAGCCATAAGGACCAGTATTGCAAGAGTCAGCGCCACAGACGCAGACATAGGAACCAATGGAGAATTTTACTACAGTTTTAAAGACCGAACAGATATGTTTGCTGTTCATCCAACCAGTGGTGTGGTAGTTTTAACTGGTAAACTTGATTACATAGAGACCCAGCTCTATGAGATGGAAATCCTCGCTGTGGACCGTGGAATGAAATTGTATGGTAGCAGTGGTATCAGCAGCATGGCCAAGCTAACAGTTCATGTGGAACAGGCCAACGAATGTGCTCCTGTGATAACAGCAGTGACATTATCGCCGTCAGAATTGGACAAGGACCCAACATATGCCATCGTGACAGTGGATGACTGTGATCGGGGTGCCAATGGGGAAATAGCTTCTTTAAGCATTGTGGCAGGGGATCTTCTTCAGCAGTTTAGAACAGTGAGGTCCTTTCCAGGGAGTAAAGAATATAAAGTCAAAGCCATTGGTGACATTGATTGGGACAGTCATCCTTTTGGCTACAATCTGACATTACAGGCTAAAGATAAAGGAACTCCTCCCCAGTTCTCCTTAGTAAAAGTAATTCACATGACCTTACCACAGTTCAAAGCTGGGCCAGTGAAGTTTGAAAAGGATGTTTACAGAGCTGAAATAAGTGAATTTGCTCCTCCCAGCACACCTGTGGTCATGGTAAAAGCCATTCCTAGTTATTCCCATTTGAGGTATATTTTTAAAAGTACACCTGGAAAAGCTAAATTCAGTTTAAATTACAACACTGGTCTCATTTCCATTTTAGAACCAATTAAGAGACAGCAGACATCCCATTTTGAGCTTGAAGTAACAACAAGTGACAGAAAAGCCTCCACCAAGGTCTTAGTTAAAATCTTAGGTGCAAATAGTAATCCCCCTGAGTTTTCCCAGATAGCATACAAAGCTTCTTTTGATGAGAATGTGCCCATTGGTACTACTGTCATGAGTGTGAGTGCCAAAGACCCTGATGAGGGTGAGAATGGGTATGTAACATACAGTATTGCAAATTTAAATCATGTGCCATTTGTGATTGACCATTTCACTGGTGCTGTGAGTATTTCAGAAAACTTGGACTATGAATTGATGCCTCGGGTATATCGTCTAAGGATTCGTGCATCAGACTGGGGCTTGCCATACCGCCGGGAAGTTGAAGTCCTTGCTACCATTACTCTCAATAACTTGAATGACAACACACCCTTGTTTGAGAAGATAAACTGTGAAGGAACGATTCCCAGGGATCTAGGTGTGGGAGAGCAAATAACTACTGTTTCTGCTATTGATGCCGATGAACTTCAGTTGGTACGATATCAGATTGAAGCTGGCAATGAACTAAATTTGTTTAGCTTAAACCCTACCTCTGGGGTGTTGACATTGAAGCAATCACTAATGGATGGCCTAGGCTCAAAGGTGTCTTTTCATAGTCTGCGAATTACAGCTACAGATGGAGAAAATTTTGCCACACCATTATATATCAACATAACTGTGGCTGCCAGTCGTAAGCCAGTAAATTTGCAATGTGAGGAGACTGGTGTTGCCAAAATGCTGGCAGAGAAGCTCCTGCAGGCAAATAAGTTACACAATCAAGGAGAAATCGAGGATATTTTCTTTGATTCTCACTCTATCAATGCTCATGCACCACAGTTCAGAACTGCCCTTCCTACTAGTATTGAGGTAAAGGAAAACCACCCCATGGGTTCCAGTGTAATTTTAATGAATGCTACTGACCTTGACACTGGCTTCAATGGAAAACTGGTCTATGCTATTTCTGGAGGAAATGAGGATAGTAGCTTCATTATTGACATGGAAACAGGGATGCTAAAAGTTTTTTCTCCACTTGACCGTGAGACAAAAGACAGATACAGCCTGAATATTACTGTGTATGACCTTGGAATACCCCAGAAGGCCACTTGGCATCTTTTAGATCTTGTAGTCCTGGATGCCAATGATAACCCACCTGAGTTTTTACAGGAGAGCTATTTTGTTGACGTGAGTGAAGACAAGGAGGTAAATAGTGAAATAATCCAGGTTGAAGCCACAGATAAGGATCTAGGGCCCAATGGACACGTGACATACTCCATCCTTACAGACACAGACAAGTTTTCAATTGACAGCGTGACTGGTGTTGTTAAAATTATACACACTCTGGATCGTGAAGTACAGCCTGTGCACTACTTAAAGATTGAAGCCAGGGACCAAGCCAGAGAAGAGCCCCAGTTGTTTTCTACTGTACTTCTGAAGGTGTCACTAGAAGATGTTAATGACAACCCACCCATGTTTATTCCACCTAGTTACCATGTAAAAGTTCGAGAGGATCTTCCAGAAGGAACCATAATCATGTGGTTAGAAGCCCATGATCCTGATTTGGGTCAGTCCAGTCAGGTGAGATACAGTCTTATGGACCATGGAGAAGGAGGCTTTGATGTTGATAAGCTCAGTGGGGCAGTTAGAATTGTACAGCAGTTGGACTTTGAGAAGAAGCAAGTGTATAACCTCACGGTGAGGGTCAAAGACAAAGGGAAGCCAACTTCTCTATCTTCCACTTGCTACATTGAAGTTGAGGTAATTGATGTGAATGAGAACTTACACCCACCAGTGTTTCCCAGCTTTGTGGAAAAGGGTGTAGTGAAAGAAGATGTCCCTCTTGGTTCATCAGTCATGACAGTGTCAGCTCATGATGAGGACACAGGAAGAGATGGGGAGATCCGATACTCCATTAGAGATGGTTCTGGTGTTGGTGTTTTCAAGATAGACGAAGAAACAGGTAAATATGTTTTTATTTAACACTGCCCATTTTCTTCATTTCTAGTCTGTGACAGTTCCTTCATAGTTTCCAGTTGATCTTTATTAGGGTTCATTATAGAAGTGTGTGTGTGAAGAAGTACGTGTACAGATGTGCATTTTTTTGTCCAATTGCTATATGTAGATGTGTTTACATACAATGAGCCATAAAGATGGAACCAATGGAATTGGTGGCGATAGAGTAAACATAAAATAGGTAACAGAACAGGGAAAAATTGAAATTGTTACCAGCGAAACTGATGTCTTTTAAGTTGACAGCGCAATGGTGTTGTTAAAATTATACACACTCTGGATTGGAAGTACAGCCTGTGCACTACTTGAAGATAAAGTTTGTCCTCTGTATTATCTATCAGAGTCTTCGTTATTGTTTTGTTCTAACTTGGAGAAGCTCTTCTGACATGGTTTTTAAAGCTAATATATTTGCAGACTAATACTTAGAACCACTACCGTCTGGCATTGCATTCAGTGGTTATTGCATACCTACAGAATTGCACAGTGCACACTTAGAACATCATGTGATCATGAAACACATGATCTAGTGCCTCCCCTGGTTTTATTTGTGAGGCAGGTACAGGATAGTGAAATGCTGAACTGAAAAGACCTGACATGGAATCCTGCCTCCTTCATTTGCTAATTTGTGATCTTGGGCAAGTAAATAGCTTCTTACAACTTTTTTTCCATCTGTGATACATAATATGGGACATTCAAAATTACCTGAAGATTTATGTGAGGGTAAAGGAGGAAAGTTCCTAGCCTGTCTTAAATTTGTTAGTTTTTTTTTTTTTTTTTTTTTTTTTTTTAAATGGTAACAGTGCTTTGTTATAATAATCTTTCACCTAGAAAAGTGTTCTATACCAATACCTCCGGGACATATAGTTCATGAGTGTGTACTGTTTTATGTTTTGGGAACACCTTATGCTCCCAGATACTGTAGTGAGATGTCAGTCTCCTTGATGGAGTGTGAGCCTTCAAGGGCAGGCTTTATTTAGCTCATGCATCTGTCTTTAGCACCTAGCAAAAAGTGCCTGGTATACAGAAGCTGTTTGACACATGTTAAAAGATTAAATTACTAAATTACTGAATATTTTGGCTTTGAATGTCCTGCCCTATGAAAATAATAGTGGAAAGAGAAAGAAACTGAGTGATCACATCACTAATCAGTGATAGATGGGAATCTGTTTATTAATCTCATCAATGTTTACATTCTACATCTGACCATTTTAAAAGGGACCTTTTTTATTACACAGAAACTTTATAGCACCAAAACAACACCAACAATAAAATTTTTTGAGTCAATAGTCGCTCCAGTGCCTAAGCTCACATTCAGTAAGTGCATAATAGCATGTGAAAAACAACAACTATTGTCTTAGAAATAAGTTATTTTGGAGTAATATTTTTTACCATGCCTTTCATCAGTTTGAAGGGTTCTTTTTCTAATTGATTACATATCATTAGCGTGTGTTAGTTACATTAAATCTACAGATTACATATCACTCATCTAAAATACCCATAATTAAGTTCAAGAGAAAGTAGTATAATCAACAGCACTTGATAACTATTTACATAGAGTAGAAAGTCTTTCTAGTGGTATATATCTAAAATAACTTGGGTTCATAATTCTGCCAAAAATATGTCAACTGTTCAATATAAATTAGAATTTTCAGGTATAGTGTCAACATAGAAAAATATGCATAAGGTAATAACTTGAAGCCAAAACTGTGATGTGTTTTTGTAAAATTTTCTAGGAACAATCATTCCTACTTTTTTTTTTCTTTTCTACAAGAGCTTTCAAAATCTGTAAAGAACTGTTGCAAGTTAAAGTTGAGACAGAAAATAGAACCAAATCTTAATTTACATTCCTTTTATGACTTAAATTATAAGAACACTGTCTTTGTGTTTTTTCCTTAAGTGAAGAGTATTTTTGTTATGGCTTTTTAAAGAATCATTTAGAAACTAAATTTAAGGAATTGGGATATTTTTACTACCAACTGGAGAAGAAAGGAACCAACCAACCAAACAAGGCTGTGTCCTATGTCCTGAAATAGATCTATAGTAGTTTTTGAGCTAAAGGGCAGTGCCAGACTTTTCCAGTGGTAACTTAGAGGGTGTGGGAAATGTTGAGATTATGGACAGTGGAGCTGGTAAAGTGTATCAGAAGCTTATTTATTGTGTAGGTACTATTTAAAGGTCAGAGAGAAGCTAGAGATTTCTAGGTCTTTTAATTCTGTGGTCCTTGCTTTACAGAGGAAAATAAAGTAGTAGATAATAGATTTAGGTTAATATGCTTTTTGAAATCGAATAGAAGTCTTGCAATAACATTTATACATTTGATCTGGTATGTATTATAAGACATATCTTTGGCAGAATTATCAGACCAAATTATTTTAGAGATCCTGGCAGGACAGTGGTGTCATTAGTGTAAAATTCCTTTAGGAAATACCAATGTATTTTGTGTAATAGAAATGCTAAAATTACTATGCTAGTTATTAGATTGGAGTTTGTCTAACTAGTTTCTGAGTGTGGTGGAAGTGTGGCAAGAGGTCCATCAGATGAAGAAAAACTTGGCAGTTCAGGACACCAGGGATGCACAGGAAACGGGAGCACAACCCCATGGGAGCTATGGTGTGCCTGACTCAGGGCTGCCAGGCTGCCACTTTGGGGAACTTCACTCCCTGCTCACTGCCCAGCTCCCCCAGGCCTTTACTTTGTCTAACAGCAATGCCTTCCGTGTAGGTCTATTCTGGCTCTGGGGTCCTAGACAAAACATGTTTACTTAACTGTTGGTTTCTTGCCTTTGAACTTACCTTTAAACTGTTTTCGATTGAATAATACAGCCAAATTTTTGTAGTGTTTTATTAGACCTATTTCAACATTGTCAAATATGTGTATAATTTATATACTTTTCACAGAATAGGAACATACCCAGCGGTCTTGATTCAGTTCTGATTTTATAAGATCCCTCCTTTTCTTGTCTTTAAATCAGCTTACATTTGAAACATGCTCTGAAAAGTAGTTTTCCATCACCAAATATACAGTCCTGTTAGCTGTTGTGTACTTTGTACATATTTTGCAGATGGTTCTGCAGAGAGAGTGTGTAATTGCAGTGTGGGGGTGGCAGTCCTTGACTCATCTGCTAATTGCTTGTAGTATCATATGCTTTTCCTGGAGAAGCCACTGGGTATTAGTGAACTCTTATGACAAATCCCTGCTCACATGATTACTCCTCCGTTCCAGGTTTGCACGGGTAGAGTGTTAGGTGAAAAATTATTTGGAAAGTCAGTCTTGTTAGAGAGCCATTCAGTCTCCACAGCTCTAATTAAGATTCTGTCCCTTAAATTTCTCTCCTTAAAGTCGACACTAGTAATGATTACAAAGTTGATTTAACAAAAATGTTTAAATATGGAGTTTAAAAATGGAGTAAATATCTTTGAAGCAAGTATAGTTTCACACATAAGTTTTGATTTGCCTGACATAAATCTCAGCATTCACCCCATTCTCTAGATGTGTTTTTGGTTGTGCTGTTGTAAATTTTGGTAAGTTATTAAGGCAGAATAGAATCTTGAGTCTCTGTATTCATGGAATAAACTCAGTTTAGTATTCTTGACTGATTGGTACTCATTAAGTTAATTATTACTTGAACACCAGTAAAATTTTACAGCTTTTAGTTAATTTTTAAAAGTAGAGTAAATAATGTTTTAAAAAATGCTCAGCCAAAAGATTTTTTCGTTAATGGAAACTTGCGTTGGGGCAGATTTTTGTTGGGGTCGGTGCCCCTAGGTGTGTTTCACCTTCACTCTGGAATAGTGTGGTTCTGGTTTTGGCTGTTAGGATATACTGCATCTAAGAGAGTTTCCCTTTCTTTTGGACTCTACTTTTTTGGGGAGGCCCTGTTTTTCATTAAGGTAAGAACAAGTGTCTAAACTTAGTGCTATGTTACTCTTAGAATCCCAGTGATGGTTTCAGGGTTGAAATTTACATTTTAATGAAGAGACTGGGAATGAATTAATGTGGGAGTACAGCCTTTACAACTGGGTAAGTCACCATTCATGAAATAAGGGAGGGAAAATGAGGCCTGAAGATGGCTCATTCTCCTTATGGGAAGCGTTGGTGCCCCATTCAGGTCTCACCCTCTCCAAGGTCAGCTCCTACTTTCCTAGTTGAATGCAACTGTGTAGTGGAAACAGATATGCAGCCCAGGCTCACCTAGCTATTGATGGAACTGAGTATTTTAATTAGTTTAGTCATTATTCATTCAAGTTTAAAAAATACCTTCCTAACTTTAATTAAAATAGGATATTCTATTTTAGCTTGCTCTGTCACTACAGAAGTAGGATGGAGAAGATGATGAGGGCTGGGCAGCTGTTGGCAGTGGTGGCCTACCGTGTGTGGGGAACTATCACCTCTGCTGGAGCTGGTCTGGAATTCCTGGCGGCAGGAACTTAAGTAGCTACCAGTGGGAGGCCCCTAAGGAATGAGAAATTTGCTGGTGAAAGGGCTTTTGTGTTGCTTGCTTCTCCCTCAAGTGGCAGCAGCTGCTGTCCTCTTCCCTCTTTTTGTTCTCCTGGAAAAGTTTAAAAGAAAAGAAACTTACTTTCTAGGCATGATGAGGCTGAGTGTCAGGCTTTGGCAGAAATGATTTTAGGAGAGTGCTGTGTTTGGAAGTACAAATCTGCCCTTTTGTGTGTGTGATTCTGAGTCAAGGCAGAGCATGGGCATAATTCCTACTAGGGAAAGGATCCCTTTTGGAAGCAGGAGGATTTTAAGGTGAAAATAGGATCTACTTAGAAATCTGAAGGAAACTCCATTTTGTTTTAGAAAAAAAAAAAAAAAAGAAAAAAAACCAGAGTAACAGCCTTTCTTTAGTTGTTTGTATGGTTATTTAATCAGTTGATGCTTTACAAAACTATGACCTGTGTGATTCGAGGTCATGTTGTGTTATGGAGCAAAACATAGTGACGCTGAATAATGACCTTATATACGTAATTCAGTTTTTTTCCTTATATAATTCTAAATGATGTATGAGACCCAGGGTCTGGGGCAGAACAGCTTACCTAAAACTTTCTCACTTTGGCGCCATGATAGTAATGGCATTGAGCACTGGCATGATCAGCCACATACGCTCACTGAGTGTGGCAGTTAAGGACTGTCCTAAGTATCCTATATGTATTAGTTTATTTAATTCTCACAGCTACCAGGTAGATGCCATTATCCCTGTGTTACAGATGAGGAAACATTTGCAGAGAAGTTATAGGTACTAAGTGGCAGAAACTACATTTTATTACCTTTCATTCTTTTAAGAATGACCTGGAGAGGGTGGCTTCTGTAGCTCAAGCGGCTAAGGCTTCAGCCACATACACCGAGCCTGCCAAACAATGACAACTACAACCAAAAAATAGCCAGGTGTTGTGGCGGGTGCCTATTGTCCCAGCTACTTGGGAGGCTGAGGCAAGAGAATCGCTTAAGCCCAGAGATGGAGGTTGTTGTGAGCTGTGACACTATGACACTACCCAGGGCCATAGCTTGAGGCTCTGTCACAAAGAAAAAAAAAAAAAAAAAAAAAAAGAATGACCTGGAGAGATGCCCTAAGGGAGCCTGCTTGAAAACTACTAGTTAAATGGTTTCCTAAACTGGGTTAGGCTGAATTAGAAACTTGAATCCTAGATTTGAAGCTTGCCTTGGTCTTGAAGGAGTTTTGAATCTAAGAAGCTCCTTCCAGCATTTTTTCTCAGAGTGACATATTGCTGTTTAGCACATGTAGGAGAGTGGGATTTTAGTATTACATAGCAGTGGCATTAAATAATTTAAGAGTATTCCAACAAAGTGGTAGGTGAATGGAAAAAAGTATAGACAGCTTCACTGTCTAGTTGGACTCTGAAGAGACTGACAAGTGTCTTATCTGTGTTTGCATTTGTGAAAACATGAGTTCCTCAATAAAAATGCTGCCTGTCTTAACTATATAGGGTATCTATCAATTGCTTGAAGCCTTTTCTGTGGAAACAATACATTAGATAGTTGTTTGGGTCCCAGCTAACCTTCCTAAGCAGTTTAACCCCAGGGTAGCTGGAGCTAACCTAACTTGTACTTCCCTTTTGAACTGAGTTACTTGGAACCATTGTTCTCTTTGTGCTGTGACGCCTTGACCTCTCTACAGCTGTCCTTACCGGCCATTTGGTACTTGGTGGGAAAGCCCAAGTGGACTTACTCTCCATCCCTCTTGGCAGGGAATCTTTTTTTATGTTCTGAGGATGTTAAGGATGTTAAGGATTGGGTATTCACAGTTTGATGAATGGCATGTGTGTATAGAGATTTAATACTCAAATAATTGTTTGGTCTGTTCTTTCCATAAACCTACCTTATACAATTATAGAAATTGAATAGATTTTAAAACTTTAGTTATTTCTTCATGTTGGATTTTTTGACTATTTGGGTTCCTATTGTCTTGACCTTGTGAATTATTTTAGTTCATAGGGCTGGATTTGTCAAGTTTTCCTATTAGTTTTTATTTTGTGCACTATATTAATTTTTAGTTACATTTATTTTTAAAGAAAACCAAACCATGTTAGTTGTAAATAGCACATGCTCATGTTATAAGACAATGCCATGACACACAGTCTTTCATGTCTTCGTTACTACACAGGAATAAGTGGATATGGAAAGGTGACTGTTCAAGGCCCGTGCCTGTTTGTGGAGCTGGCGGACCTCCAGTTTAACAGCAGTAATAGTGAGCCTAGGAAACTGTCCCCTACCCACATGTGTTTCCAGCCAGTCTTGTCAGTTAACTTGCTTGCCAGTTAAACTTTACCCTATCTACTTGGGATATCTGGTACTGTACTGAACCTGTTTTATTGCTAGGTTTCCAAGTGGCTGAGTGAGCTAACCTGTTGGATGGCATTCTTTAGTATTATCTTATTTCTTTTATGCTTGGTAGGGCCTGTGAATACGGGGTGTCCCCAAAACCGCCATATATAGGGACAGTGGGAATGTAGCTAAATGTACCTTTACTTACAAAATATTCATTACAAAATCTTCTCCGCGTGTTCACCTATTTCTACACACGCATTCACAGAGTCTTCTTTCCTACTCATGGCAAACATGCCTAACCAGCAGGTACAGTCGAAAATACCTGTTGTTAGGCGAGTAATTACATTTCATGTGCCTTCCTTTAAATGATCCATGTTTCTGATCTTTTCCCTGTATACCATGGTTTTTAAGTGGCCCCACAAGTATATAAATATATATAGATACAGAAATTTTTTAAATGTAAAATGAGTTTGTTAATTTTCCTATGTGTGGAGACTTTTGAAAGACCCTGTAGTCTTTTTACTTTTAGACTGATCTTTTAAAAAATGAAAGTTACTCAGTTATTTCAGTAGTTAAAACTTCTTGTGATAATTTAACCATATTCTTTTTTTTTTTTTTTTGAGACAGAGTCTCACTTTGTCACCCTGGGCAGAGTGCCGTCATCTCATCACAGCTCACAGCAACCTCAAACTCTTGGGCTCAAGCGATCCTCTTGCCTCAGCCTCCCTAGTAGCTAGAACTACAGGTGTCTGCCACATTACCTAGCTATTTTTTAGAGATGGGGTCTCACTTTTGCTCAGGCCCATCTTGAACCCATGAGCTTGAGCACCCCATCCACCGTGGCCTCCTGCTGGGTGAGGTGTGAGCCACTGCACCCAGCAGTTTAACCGTATTCCTATCGCTAGCAAGCTTTTTCTTCGTAATCATCATCAGGATATAATTATAGTTAATATTTATTAAGCTCTGTATCAGCCCTGTTTGAAACTCTTTACATAAACTATGTCATTAGATCTTTACAATAATTTATGAGTGAAATTAGATAGCATTTTACTCTGTTCATGTAGTTCATATCTATATTAATTATAAAAATGTGACAAGTAATGGGCTTATGATGCATGCAGACTTGTACCACTGATTATTAAAATGTTCTCTTGTTGTCTTTTTTTTTTAAATTAAGTAATACAATAGAAATTGATATGGTTTAAAGTGCGATGCATTTAAGGGTATTCTGTAAGTACAGAGATGACTTTTTCTTTTCTTTTTTTTGAGACAGAGTCTCACTCTTTCACCCTGGGTAGAATGCTGTAGCGTCATAGTTGCCAGCAACCTCAAACTCCTGGGTTGCAGCGATCCTCCTGCCTCAGCCTTCTGAGTAGCTGGGACTACAGACACCCACCACAAGGCCCGGGTAGTTTTCTAATTTTTTTTTAAATAGAGACGGGGGTCTCACTCTTGCTCAGGCTGGTCTGGAACTCCAGAGCTCAGGTGATCCACCTGCTTTGGCCTCCCAAAGTGTTAGGATTAAAGGTTCTTATCTGTCTTCCATATCTGTTCCATCTTTCATGGACTTCTGCTTAAAACCTTTCAGTGTTTCCCCGTTTCATAGAGTTCAAGCTCTGCAGCAAATCTCTGCTCAGTCTCCTTTGTGTGTGCTCCCTCCTTCTGCCCCCAGGCATTCTTGGAGCCCTGCACCTCTCAGTGCCTGTGTTCCCACTCTCCCTGCTTTGGGTATGCCTGGATCTCAGGATCAGCTCTTATTGCCTCTGGTAACTCTATTTACCTGACAAGCCAACTTCTTCACTTGGAGCGAGTCCTTTTATATATTTTCTAATAATTTTTGTTTGTTTTTGAGACAGTCTTACTTTGTCACCCTCAGTAGAGTGTCATGGTGTCATAGTTCACAGTAATCTCAGACTCTTGGGCTCAGGCAAGCCTTTTGCCTCAGCCTCCTGAGTAGCTAGGACTACATGCACCTGCCACAACACCTGGCTAATTAAAAAAATTCTAGCATGTACTGCTTTAGTATAATTGTTTATTTACTTGTCTCAGGGGTCCTCAAACTACGGCCCGCGGGCCACATGAGGCGGTGTGATTGTATTTGTTCCTGTTTTGTTTTTTTACTTCAAAATTAAGATATGTGCAGTGTCCACAGGAATTTGTTCATAGTTTTTTTTATAGTGCGGCCCTCCAGCGGTCTGAGGGACAGTGAACTGGCCCCCTGTTTAAAAAGTTTGAGGACCCCTGCAGTTGTTAGCTCATTGCAGATGGATTCTATATCTTTTGCTTTCAGATTCGTATAACAGGCACTAGTTACTTGCTGGTTTTTCCTAATAAGCCATTGTTGCCTCTCCTGAAAAACTTAACCATAGTGCCTGGTAGTTAGCCTTTGTTTCCGCTTTGCTTCGGGAGCACTTTCTTTGTGTTCTTCTCTTCCCTGTGTGACTCAGTACTATATGTATCTGTCTTCCATATCTGTCTCTTTGAACTCTCTACCCTCCTGGAAGCACAGTGGCTACCATAGAAGTAGGTAGCACTTGCTCAATGAACAAAAGGATTGTAACATACAATAATTGTAGTTATGAAGGTTGAGCAAAGCTTCTCTTCTGCCGCCCTGAATACCCATTCATAGGCCTCTAAGACAAGAGGTTCTTGATGTTCTTAGCATCAAAAAATCTTTTGAAGCTAGACAAGTACATTGTCTTTTCAGAGATACAGTGAGTTGATAGAATATCAAGGAATTTACATGCTGAATCTGCATTTGTAGACATCAGTGTCCTTTGATTCCTGGTTAAATCCCTCTGTTCCTAGAGGTTCTAGGGTTGACAATCTGTACAAGTTCTCTTGAAGACCGGAGGATGAGGGTAATCGTGATGATGACAATGATAATAACAAGCATTTTGTATACAGATAGTTCCTGAATAAAATAGGTTCTGTAGGTTTTGTTCTTAAGTTTAATTTGTATGTAAGTTGTAACAGGTACATTCACCTATTACTTGTCATAGCCTCGGTTCATTAGTGCTAGTCGTACATAAGTTGGATGTTTGTAACTTGGGGACTGCCTGTTTTTCTACAAATATTGTATGGCTCTTAGTAAGTTTTATATTTTATAAATGAGCTAGATAAACCTTTACAAAAGACAAATCACTTTTCTATCATTTATATATGTGCCTCAAATGATTCAAAAGAAACTGTTATTCAAGTCTGTTTCCAAGTGAAATAACAACCTGCTGTTTTTAATGCACCTTCTTCATCAGTTGCTCTGTTTTCCCATTAGGGTATAGAAGACATATAATTGTATTATAATAAAACAGATATAATCAACACTGTACAGCCACGTGCTGGGTTTGGTTGTAGGACTGAGTATAACCAAATCCATGTGTATTCAAGTCGTGTAGCCGGCCCAGCCCTGCAGAACCCATGGAGATGTTGGCTCTCTGAGGGTTATGCATCCCTTGAATACTGTAAAGGATGGAAAAAAAAAAAGGATACATATTTTAAGAAAGGAAAAAACTATATTAAAATTATAATATTCAAGTTATGTTTGTAATTACAAGAAGTGCTCAATGTGACTTTTATTCATCTTTCATTATCGGTATATATTGAGCATCCTTCTGGATTGAAAGTATCCTGTTGTAAGTATAAAAGATGATAAAAGATGAGTATCTATTTACATTTTACATTGTTCTTTAAAACATTAACTCTTACTAGGCATCAGATTAGTAGGATGTAGGGGTGGTGCCTGTAGCTCAAGGAATAGGGCTCCGGCCCCATATAACGGGGGTGGCGGGTTCGAACCCAGCCCTGGCCAAAACAACAATAACAACAAAAACAGATTAGTAGGATATATTTTTATTTGCCAGTAACGTTATTGATGAATTTCTTAAAGCTTATTATCTAGAGATTCACAGACTTTTCAAAACTGTCACTTTTCTGGTTTAAATTGAGCACACATACATATATATACTATTAAAAAGCCATATATTTTGTGTTGTAAGTCTCTTGCTTATTTCTGTTGATAGGTGCAATTTATTTATAAACAAACTCCTTCATTTAAAGCCAGGTTGAATAATGGGGGAGATTTAGTAACCAGACTATTTTAAGGAAAATAATAGGAATAAAAACTGAAAATATTTCCCTCATTTTAGTGACTGCGTCTAAATAAAACTTTAAAAAGCTCTGATTTACTCTTTGCCTACTTTTCTTGCTACTTATAGGCCAATTCTGATTCTAAACCTTTTCACCTATATAAATAATTAGCAGTAGCTAGTTCAGTTAGCTTCATTATTTTAGTTTCAAAGTAATTCCTTAGGACGATTAAAGGAGGGAAAGAAGACCTTAGTGGATTTGGGTAGAAATTGCAGGCAGATTGAGAGTTTGAACACTTTGAGAGATGGGGCAAAAATGGTTAGAGAAGATAGAGATGAGACACTCAAGTGGAATAAGAATAGATCCAAGACTGAATTGCCACATTTTGTTATCTTTGGGCTGATATTAAGTATTGTGAAGGAAGTCACGGAGAACTGTATAATTTAGGCTTTTGTTAGGAAACAAACCATCCTAAACCTTGGTGGCTTGAAACAACCATTATGTATATAGGTCACAATTCTGTGAGTGGGCAATTTTGGCTGGACTCACAGGGTGTTTCCTTGGCTAGTTCCAGCTGGACTGACTGATATTCCTCAGTTACTCAGCCTTGTATCTGTCATGGTCTAGCCTCTGTTCTGGACTTGTTCACATGCTGGTCTCAGGGTTCCTAGAGCATAAGGTAAGCAGCTCCTCCTGTGGCCGAGACTCAGAAGTCACAGACTGTCACTTCTCCCACTTTCTGTTGGCCAGTATGTTGATTGAACATCAGGTAGGAAAACAGACTTCTCCCTTTTGCTGAGAATAGTTGCAGGTATTTGTTCAATGTTTAGTTTACCAGAGGCTTTTTTACCTGATAGTTCCCTTTGAGGAATTTCCTTTTGGATATTAAAAAGTGTATAAGAATTTAAAGGCTTGTGAAAATATCTTATGGTGTCTTAAAAATTTTGTACCTTATATGGGATGTCCATAAAGTTCGTTTGCAATTTAAAATGTGGTATATTTTAAATTGGACACAAACTTTATGGACACCCTGTGTTGTCAGCCATACTTTAGATTTTTAATACAATGTAATGGCATTAGGATACATCTTTGATTACATTTCCATTTAAGCTAGAACCTGAGTAGAGATACCATGGGCATACAGGATGTCTAAAGATAACAAACACTCTTTTCCTTATTTCAGTTTCTATCACAAAAATTGCTGAAGTGTCTTACCCCCCAAGGGAATTTGAGAGTCCCAATTATTGTACATCGTTCTAAAGATACTGAGTAAAAGGCAGCAAGTTCTTCATCTTAGGCTTTGGCCTGCAGAGTTAGTTTTGCTTATTAGCACCGCTTCTCTTCTGACTAATTTCGTCACAAACTAGTTCATCCATTTATTGCTCTTCCTTAGAGGATGGAAGACTTGGGGGAAATAGAGTTGGAAGTATGTGAAAGATTTGGGGAATGTGAAAGTAGAAACTGAAACAGCTAGAGATACAGGAGTGTTGCATTGGTAGCTGTAGATTTCATGCACCCCTTTGCTATCTCTGCTGAAGATTCCGCTAAAATGGAAATGTATTAAAAATAACCTAAAGATGTATTTAATGCCATTGAGTATTATTCTAAATTTAGTTTATATTAGAATTGTTATGGGGGCATGTACACAACTGATTAAAAAGACCAGTGCCCAGTAAACACACTGAAATACACGTGGCCATCCTTAGTTTTTTAGAGAAATAATCATTAAACCCCAGCTCCATTCTTCCCCTCAAAGAGAAAAGAGAAAACAAGTAAAAATAGTCATCATTAGAGGTAAAAAAACAATTGGCCACAATAAAGCATTGATGTTTATTGTTCATTGCTTAAAGAAAAGTTCAGCAGTCATTAAATATCAAAATTAATGGTCTTGTTTATAAAATGAAATTTAACTTCTATAACAAGCTTAGTTGGCAAATTTCATTAGAAACCTAATCTAGAGATTTCTAAATTTGACATTTTCAAGAAGAGTGAATCTTAAAGTAGTTTATGGAAGATGATTTTGTCTAAGAGAATAATAACCTTAAATTTAGTCAATACAATCCATGTAAACTAAAACACAACAAAATAATTCATGACCCAGAGTAGGCCATGCATCTATTTATTAAAACTACTCCTTATTGAGCATTTCATTTAGATACAAGTGCTCATATGAAAGGTTGAACTGATTTTTGTAACTTACATTAACACAATTTTGTAAATTCTGCCAGTGTTTACAGTATTTACTTGTGATTATTCAAATCAAAGGAATTATTTTAACAGCTTAAGTCAATACTGCTTAATAATACTGTATATATGTAATTTTATATATTCTAGTAGTCACAATAAAAAATTGAATAGATGAAATTAATTTTAATAACATAATTTAATCCAATGTGTCAAAAAGTATATTTCAGTATGTGTGATTAGCATGAAAAAGTACTAGACCTTTAACATTCTTTTTTCTCACAGAAGTCTTTTGATCAGTATGTACTCAACACATTTTAATTAGGACTAACCCCATTTCAAATGCCTCTTCGCAGGATTAGAGATTTGTGTAGGGTCCAGCCATCTTAAAGATCATTTTGTCAATTTAAATCTGGACAGTGGAGTTCTTGGGCTTTCTCGTGTGAATGGTGTACACAGAATATTTGATGTATAGCTCCTTTTCTGACCAAGACATTCACTAAGGTTAGTAGTTATAACCTTCTGTAAAGAACCTATGCTGGATTCTTTTGAATAGGGTAGGATGGATGAGAGGATTTGGTTCCTGGTTTTTACTTTCTCAACTGTCATAAAATTACTGGCAGTCAAAGAATAGTAAAATTGAGATAACTGCTTCATGAAGAATGAATATAATTTATTAATATCTCCATAGTTTCAAGTATTTGTGTTTTTTTAAGTTTTTTTTTTTTTTTTTTAAGAGAAATACAGCTTTTAATTCAACCACACTCTAATGATGCTTTGCACTAACTAGTGGGTTTTTGGAGTGGGTATTTACAGCTATAAGGGAAAATAAAGTGGGAGTGGTCACTGAAATCCTAAAAAATACAATGATGAGGAAACTGCCCTTTCCTTTCATTTGTTCATTTAGGTGACAGGAAAAGAAGCTACAAGTAATAGGGTGGTGACTCTAGCACTCTTTGCAAAGAAAGTCACACTGTGCCTTAGTTTTCCTGTACTTTCCTATGGATGTTCAGAGATAATCACCAGCAAAGGAAGGTCCAGCTCCCCAGGCGAGGTGAGGGCCTAGCATGATTCTCTGTGACTGACTGGTGGCTCACTCTTGTGGGAAGGGGAGGTGGAAAGAGTTGAGTTCCTCAGGTTGAATGTAAGAGCATTGTGGGTGCTCAGTTCTGATGGCCTTCAGTGAGGACATTAAGAGCCCATTATGCTGATGTTGCTGAAAACTTACTAGTCAGAGAGGCTGGTGGCCTAGATCCTGGCATGGCTTTCAAAATACTACAGCGAAGCAATTCTTCTAATGTTAAACTAGCGTCAGAGCAGTGGAAACTCATTTTGCCATCATTTATCTTAGGTTGTCTTGCTTTGTGTTAGTGAATGTAGAAACGTGCCCCAACAGTTAATTGCAAAATAGAATTTTGTTTTCAATTAAAAATTGTCCAGTGATAATTTTCGTAAAATTCTGAGTAAATCAGATGTCTTTTTCAGAGTAAGTATCTATTATAGCAGTTGGCCCACTTAAATTGCTTTTGGGGCATATTTTAGATTGGTGGCATAATTCAGATTTGGTTTGACCTACAACATACTTTATGGGAAAGTGTATGACATCTTAAGATAATAGTTACAGGGTAATTTTCTAAAAGATTTGTTTAGAGTCTACCATTTTCAAGTGAAGCAAAAGCTTTTCATTGAGCTAACAAGTGCCTGTGGGTTTCCAAAATTAACAGATATAATTAATTCAGAATCCCATATTTTTTATACTTCTTTTTGGAATTAAGGGGCATTAATGAAAAATAGTTGTTATTCTGTAAATTTGATCTTTGTGTTGTAATCTATTTTCAGAGTTAAAAAGATTACATTTTCAAGTTTTTGCAATTTTAATTTCAGATATATTTACTTATGTCATGATACTTTTTATGTCTTGAGTTTTAAATGAACACAGGCTATTAAAACCTACTATGCCACATTGTCACTGCTACCTTTACATGTTTCCAGATCTACCTGTTTCCGTTTGGGCTTCTACTGTTTCACATCAAAAGTTGTGAATGAAGCTTAAGTAAATATGTTTGTTTTGTGCTGGCCCTTGGCTGGGAAACCTGCTTGTACCAGCAGAAGGGTTTTTTCCTTTTTAAACACTCCTGCTGGGTGAACCTTCACTGTGACAGGTAAATAGAATTCCTCAATGAAGCTTGAACTCCCTCCCCCTTCATTTTTTCAGAACTGTTGAATGTAGGGATTGTGTTGCTTGGAACCCTATTGATTAGGTCACAGCCAGGTCCCCTGAAAACTGAGCTGCCCCAGGGCCATCTCACTGCAGGGGATTTGCTAAAGCCCCAAAGAAAGGATCACGTGGAGTCCCACAGATTACCTTATGAACAGGAATCAGTTCTGGCAGCAGATCCATATTAAGGACCTATTAACTTCTACTGGCTTCTCTTTGAGTTGAAAAGCCCTTGGGAGCAAAGGAATAATAAAAGGAAATTATTGCCACGGCCACTGAAGGTGCGTTTTACCTTATCTCTGTGGGTGCATCTGTTGAATTGCAAATTTATTTCCTGCTGGGGCATCTGCTTAGCTTTATAAGTCTCCTTTTAGTTTGTGAAAAGGGAGTTTGAAAACGGTGATGAGATGTTCTTTATTTCCTTGAAACATTGACTCTCCCTAGCATTTGGTCAAAATTAGCAGAGAACTCCCCTCATTTTAAAAATTATCATTTTCCAATAAAAACAATATATGGTTCTTGCAGAAGTCAAGGAAGATGTAGACTATTGTAAAGAAGAAAGAAAAAAACTTAAAAACTCCACTGCCTAGAGCACTGTTGCATGGACAAACACACCTCTCCAGTGCTGGGTACTGGATTTGTAAGAAGGTGAATATATCCTGCGCATGTTAATATGTCCAGAGCTTTTTCTGCTTCGTAAGAAAAGTGTGTGATCTGGGGTTATGTGGTATACAACCACAGAGGTAAACTATAATACATATCTGAAATGCTTGGGAGGAGAAGGATTTTGGGTTTCTTTGGATTTTGGAGTATTTGCATTATAATGTTTGATCATCCCAAATCCAAAAAGCTAGAATCCAAAATGCTCCAGTGAACGTTTTCTTTGAGTGTGTTATCAGTGCTCAAAAAGTCACAGGTTTTGGAACATTTCAACTTCTGGGTTGGTAATGTCCTTCATATGTATACATGTATGTATATATATATACACACACACATATATGGTAATAACCAGTTTTTGAGTAGTTTTTTAGTTCCTTGTTTGTATCTCTGTTGCCCTAGTATGAATTCCAGGGAAGTGAAAACTGGTGGTTCTCAGGGAATAAAAATTTGAAAAGCTTCATATTTTTAACCAAAAATAAAATCCCATCAGCAGTTTTGGAGTGCTCATTTCTCTACATTCTTGCTACCACTGAGTATTTAGATTTAAAAAGAAAAACCAAAATGGTGCCAGTTTTGTCTGTGAAAAAAATTTCAACAGGGAACTATCATAAATTTAACAGTGGTTGTTAGTTTTGTGACTGTATGTTTGAAAATTTTAATTTTTTAAAAATATTTTTTATTAAATCATAGCTGTGTACATTAATGCAATTATGGGGTACCGTGTGCTGGTTTTATATACAATTTGAAATACTTTTATGAAACTGGATAACAGAACTTTTTGGGACAGTATTCTCTGATTTAAGTTACTTTTTTTTTTTTTTTAAAGTGAGTGTCTTCCATGTGCTAGTAAAGGTTCTTTGGTGAGAGGGCTATAAAAAGGGAGTTTTACCTTTCTTTTCACTTCATTTAGATACTGTTTATAAAAATCATAGATTTAGCACAAATTTTTAGTTTTTAGCTTGTGTGAGGCTTTTCAAATAAAAAATGTAATTTTAATACCAAGAATGTAAGTTCTGTCTTACTTCCCTCTAAATGGTCCTTGTAAATTAATTCACTGTCCTGTGTCCGCAGTTAATATATACTAAGCAGTATAATGTTTGAATCAAAACAAAATATCTTCTCCATGGAATGATTTGAGAACATACAAACAAGGATCTTATATAGCAGTTCCTTGAGCTATTAACTCATTAGAAACTTGGGAAAGATGAGTAAGCAGATAAAAGACATAGGCTTTATTCACAACAGTTGAGTAAGGAATAGTTAAAAGAAAACCCCAAAGAACAAAGTAACCAAATAGTATTAAGGTGGTTACTTAGACATTAGATTCAAGAATTAAATATTAAAATGAGGTTTGTAATTGACTCAGTGAGCTACATGTTAGCAAATGGGGCCCAGATGTTGTGAGGTTACTATATTGCTTTAAATATGCTGGCGTGATTTCATTGAGCCCCTAATTTAGAGGTAAACAAATATTTTATTCTTTTTTAGCTTCATATTACATACTTAAATAATTCTGGGAACTCATAAAAACTGCATTTTAGAGTCTTATTTACCAATTTCATGACAGAGGTAAAGGAAGTGTGCAGAAAACAAAAACCCTTAACATGTTTTCTCCAGAATTTGGATAGAGAGGAAAATTCACAAATGATTCCAGTGTGCAGAACTTTCCTTCCTGCACCGTGGGGGACTCATTCTAAAGGTAGCAGCGTTGAATGGGTGCATCTTTAATCATCTGGAAGTAAGAAATCCGTTATTTTTCTAAACCAGATAGTAGTTGTCTGTTTTAGTAGAACAGTTGGTTGGTTACAGCTAGCTTTTCAGGGCTCTATTTCCCAGTCCTCATTTCCCATAGATGCTTGAATTCCAGTGTTAGGGATTGTCATAAGTGAGTCTCAGTCAAAGAATTTTGAGTAGGAATTTGAGGCTGATTAATTTATTTTGGTAGCGTGTTTAAATAAGGGAAGTAGATGGCCTTATTTATGGCAGGTTCCTACAACTTGGGTGCCTGGGGTTTGTTAGATGCTTAGAAATTGTTACCTATAAAACTAACATTTATTCTGGCGCAACCTATCAAATAGAAAGAGTTCAGGATCTGTCAAAGTTCTCTTTTTTAGTAGAGAAAATAAGCCTTCTTCCTTAGTGGAAGGGAGTAAAACGGTCTCTTGCAGAATTTAACAAGACATGTTGGCATTAGAGAAATCAGCGTTATGTTTTATTTGTAGAATACCATATAGAGAAAGCATTATGCAGGTTGAAAATAATTGCTGGTAAAATGCTTGGAAAAGTCAAAGGAATCTCAGAAAATGTTCAGTGGAAAAGTTAACTGGAGTAAAAAAATATTGACTGCATAATTTTAACCCAAAGAATCATCAGAAACACTAAAGCAATCCAGACCCTATATGCTGGTTATAAAATCTGTGAATTTAAGAAAGTCTTAATGAAAATGTTTTACTTGAAGTGAGAATTTTTAGGCCTTCATGTATTTTATGTTCTTACTAAAAAATGGGATTTGGGCTTACGCTGCTCATTCTATAGTAGTAGTTTAATGTTTTGTGATTGGAGTTTCATATACCGTCAACTATTTGAAACTTTATTTAAGGACACAGAAACGCTTCATTACAGTTTATTTGTTCATGAAATTTAGGGCTTGTACTTTTCCTGAGAAGAGTTTCTTGTGAATGCCTTTGCCTTTCTGGAATGCTTTGTTTAATCTAAGTGCAATGCCCTGAGATTGCCCCTGCTGTCAAGAAAGAAAGGAGAGGTGAATCACAGTGATGCCAGATACTAACACTTTACCTTTCCTGCACAAGGGGTTAGGGAGAACACTGGCCTTTTCCCTTGCAGACGTAGTGAAATTGAGACTTGCCTACTGAATTCTGAAATTCATAACTTGATTTTGGCTATAAAAGGAGTTGCCAAAATACTATGAGACTGACATTTCCAGTTAATTAAAATGGAACAAAGAGTAGTAAATGAAAACACCTCCTTTGTTTCATATGTTATCCTATCCAGAGGTTACCCATTTTGTTTGCATTTGTTAAATTTTTATTTAATTTTGTCATCCTGTAGAGAGCCCCCCTTCACCGGGCACCCTCTTTGTCCTGGTGACGACCCCCAGTCACACGCAAGAGACGCGTCTTGTTGCAAAAGCAAGAGGTTTATTGCAGTTTCCAGCCGCTGGGACCCGACCTCGAGTTCTGGCAAGAACACAGGTCGAGCCTTGAATGACAGGAGCTGAAGCTTTTTATACATGGTTGGGGGGGGTGTCTACTTCGAAATCTGTGTTGCAACACCTGTGCCGGTTGGGGAATTTCCAGCACCGAGGGAGGGGGGATCATTCTGAGAATCAAAAGGTGTGGGGAGGGGAGGGGGAGTTCCAGGGATCAAGGGTGTGGGGAGGGGATGGGTGAGTTCCAGGGATCAAAGGTGTGGGGAGGGGCGAAGCAGGTTACAGAAGCAAATAGGCAAGGTTAAAGGGGCCATGGGCTGAAGCTGGGGGCTTTTCAATACTTACCGCATTAAATTTTAAATTTCTATTTATTTATCTGTTTCTTCTCCTAGAGCACTAGTATCCTAAATTTTCTAGTAGCTATATTTTTGAAAAGTATAAATAAATCCCAGATGATTAACTTTAACAATACATTTTTGTCGAACCCAAATATATCAAAAAGTATTACCATTTCAACATGTAATAAATATGTGAATTATTAATGGAACATTTTGCATTCTTCTTCCCATAGTAAGTCTTAGGAATCCAGTGTATATTTTATACTTACAGCAAATCTTGATTAGAAGATGGAAATACTTGACCTATACTTCAGATTTCCTAACATTTAGAATTCAAAAGGGAGACTTACATTCCTATTTTTCTGAGCATATGTGAAAATTTACAATAGTGAAGTTGAGTATTCATTTTTAAATTAAAGTTGATTTAAATTAAAGAAAATTACGAATGCAATCCATTAGCTGCACTGGTTGCATTTTGAGTGCACATACCTGCAGGTGAACTAGGCTATGGGTTGGATAGGCAGTAAGTCCTTGAGGGCAGGTGGTCCTTGTAGTTGGACAACTCCAGGGGACATCTCCTCACTGGGCTCTGTCCCATGATGTAGCTGCAAGGGGTGCCATGTCTCTTTCCTCTCCACAGAGGCTTACACACAGCAGGTGCTCAATACATGTTTTAATAAATGGATAGTTGAGAGTATGGGTTAGTGGTGAGGGCAAAGGCAATGAATTTAAGCTGTGTTGTCTAGTTTCAATTTTCAGTGGAGATATATGAGCACAAAAATACACCCAGATTCTCCTTCTGAGTGATGAGAAGTTTAATATAGTGAGATTTAAAAGAACAAAAATCCCTTAGCTAACTTTATTTCCAGAAAGTTTGCCTGATTTTTAAGTGTCTGTATGATTCTTTGGATTCCATCCAGATCCCAATATGGCACCACCAGGCTTTAAAAAAATGAGATTTCAGTGGCAGGCTTATCCCTATGGGAAAGGAGTTCCAGAAATGTGACAAGGGTTTTAACAGTTTCTTTGGGAAGATGTAAGAGCTTTGAAAACTTCTGTATTAAGCTTTAAAATGAAGAATTTGAACATCCAATTGGTTTTGGCCTTGGTAGGGGTTATATTAGAACAATGCAGAGGTAGATGGCAAAGACACACCCACTCAAAACTTCCCATCCCTTGGAAGAACAGAGGTGCTTCCCCCCCTACCTTCCACCCCCCCCATTAGAACTCTGGAGAAGTTCAAACAGGAGAGCCAGGGCAGAGAGAAGGGGAGGGAATGTGGCAGGGCCCAGAGGCCTGGGAAGATAGGATACAGTATGTTGTTGAAAGGGCTGTGACCACCAGGACAGTTCATTCAGAACAAAGCATTTACAAATAATTCCCCTTTGCCTAACACATATATTTGGTGGACAAATATAAGAGCCCATCACTGCTAGAATCAATGCCACTTAGAGGAATAATTTATGAAAGAGAAAGTGTGGCAGGCTTGTTTCTCAGGTACATTCTTCCTAGCCACCCCCAGGTATAATTCTGGCTGGCTTGAGGCAAAAATCTCAGTGACTAGTAAAACGTTCTGGGAGGCTCCCCACCAGTCATTCTCAAATTTCAGCTGAGGACAAATAGCTTCCTTTATGTCACGACCCAGCGTGGGGAGGGGGAGCGAATCAGAGTGGAATTGGTGGGGACTGAGAAAAATACAGCATAAGAGAAGAGATGGAAACAAAGGATGGGATCGGGAGGTCTGATTGAGCTGATGGCTGCAGACAGCACCAAAGCACAAAATCAGCTTTATTTTATAGTATCTGTATAGGGTAGTCCAGGGGGAATTGGCATAGATAAAATGGGGAAATAGCATAAACAAAAGACATAGTTTTGGGCTTATAGTGCAATAGGAAAATGTAAATGACTTTAACAAAGACAAATCATGTTATTAATGGTTTCTACTCAACTTCGTTAACATATGACAAGAAGCAAGAAGGGAAAGATCACAAGGATCCCCAGCATAGTTAACAAGACAAAGGAAGAACTATGTGAATTAACTTTGTTAGCATATGACAAGGAGAGGGAAGGGAAAGATTAGGGGTCTCTGCATAGTTAACAAGCCAAAGGAAGAACCACCTGACTTCTGGCAGAGCAAGCATGAAGAAAGGAGTAGGGCTGTTTTGGAGAACTGAGAAGCAGTTGGGGGCTCATTCCCTGAATGTTCCCCAGGCTGTGAGGGCTCTGCCATCTTACAGCCCATTCTCCACACCTCTAAAACTGGAAAAATCCAAAGGGAGCAAGAGCTTTGGCCCTGTAAGAATGGAAAATTTGAGCTGGCCCTACACCAGGCATGTTACAAGGTGTCTACCCCACATGAGCCCCCTGTTCCAGGAAATGGCCCGCCCAGGGCTCCAGATGGTCGCGATAGGGCTGGGGCAGCAGTTCTGAGAAAAACGAATACAAGGAATTATTCTACCCCGATAACTTGACTTGAATTTAAACTTCTGTCATGTAAAGATAGAGTGGATCAATTTAAATGAACCAATAAGATTGTAAC